>VZTN01030225.1:27388-48464 GCA_013400515.1 Erpornis zantholeuca | reverse complement strand
GAGTTTTGTGCCAAAAAAAACCAACAAAAAAAACCAACCAACAAATAAACAAAAATCCCAAACCAGTAAAACCAGTTCAATGGGAATTTCATACTTTAAAGATTTTATAAATGCTGCATAGGCACATACCTATTAACTCACTTTTAATGGGACAAATTTTTTTTGACCCACTTTCCTTTCCTTTTCTGAATTCTCCCAGAAGGGGGACTAGTAGCAAAAAGTAATATTATTGTTTCAAACTCTGGATACTCCCAAAGAGAAGTAAACAGACTTTTGTAAGGAAGACTAGAGGACACATTCAGTACTGAAAACAGACATTAAAACTCAAAACCACTAAATGTATTTTTAAGGTAGTTGCTGCTAGTTGCTCTTGCTGTTCATACAGTTGCTACATGGAAGTCTAGCAGCCCATTAGCAGAAATCAACTATTGTTGACAGTAGTACTGCCATACTATTACCTTTGTTACTGAATAAGACAGGGAAAAAAACCCCTACTGATATTTTTCTTGGTCGCTTTCCTTCACATTTCAAAGAAAATTACTCTCTTCAGCAAAGAGTATTTTTACAAAGCTGCTTACAACAATACTAGGAAGTATTAATAATGAAATTAAATTATTAAATATCCATTACAGAAAACCAGCATAAACATAGCTATCTTTGTGATATAGCATTTGCAGGTGCAATTTCAGTAACTAATGAATGTAATTATAATGTGGACATTTAGGTAATATAAATGTGAAGATAATTGGATAATTGCTTGTTCTAATAAATTAACAGGAAATAATTGTAGAGAAAGAAACATGTAACTCGAAAACTTTTAGTATAATTCCAAGTGGTAGTTTTTTACTAGCAAAACATTATCATCAATGAGGCTTTTGATCATGTAAGTCTGTTTTGACATCACTTCAGTGGCTTCCTTGTATATTGGAAGACAGGGAGGTACAGAACACAAGATTTGTAATAGCAGCTTGACGTCCAATTCAAATTCTATGCAGGTTTCTTAAAGTGGGGATGTTTAAATCTTTGAAGTGTTTAGAGGAATGTCTCTGGCAACTGTTATTTAAAGGTTGGGGTGGTTTTGTTTGGTTAGTTGGTTGGGGTTTGTTGCAGGGTGGGAGAGGCATGTGTTTATTTTGGAACTTTTATTCTGCTGTTGCTGAAAATAACTCTGAATCTTTCTGAGAGAGTTTTTTATTCAGCTCTCCTGCTTCCTGTTTAGAAGTTATCCTACTTGACAACTATAAAAACTAAGAACTGAACATACAATTTTCTTGTTTGTTTTTTTTTTCCCTTCCGACTCAAGCAACAGTTTTAATATTACAGTGGTGAATATTTTTCCCCAAAATTTGGAAAAGAGACAAGTGGTAAGAAGTACAGCAAAAAAAGATAATGTCAATTCTGTTCAGGCTAGCAGCATTAACAGGGAGAAAAGTTGACTTAAAATAATTTTTGGTCCTAGTATGAGAAAGATGCGTGCAACTCTGAGAAAAAAAACATGCAGCAAGTCAAGTTTTCATTAATTTCCACTTACCAGTAGTGTTAATATGCTTTCTTTGCTTTCTAACAGCCAATGTGTCTGAGTTGGTAGAACTGGGAAGAGAAAAATCATCTCTTATAGCCTCATTCTTCTTGATGGTAGGAAATAAAGATCTGAAAACCGTCAAACACATGAAACAAACTACTAAAAAATGAAATCGCTTTAAGTCTTGTATTGTCTGGTAAAGTAGATGAAAGTTCATTGAATAACATTAGCAGGTATATTCTTTGCCAAGAAAAATGTGAATTAATTAATCTTCTGTATTCTATTGGATATAAGGTGATTTGAGATTCCCCAGATAATTTCTATCTCCTTTGGGAATCTTGAATCTTCAAGTCTTGCATGGAAGGAAAGGCAGGAGACAGCTGGGTGTTTAAGGCTACTGGAAACATAGTGTGTGCTATTTTCAGTAAACTATTGTCTAACAGCTGGAAACATGAAGATTCATTAATATTATGATGTAATCACAACAGGCGTATTTTATATATATTGTTGTAAAATTTGCTGTGCCTCAGTTGGCATCGGAATTATGGAGGTTTTCGAGTTGGCAACGCGGTGGAAGTAAGATTAAAAGTCATCTTGTCTCCATTGTTCCAGCCACAATAGAAATGTCCATTTGTTAAGCTTTTGGACATATTCTCCATCTTTTAACAAAACTAAAAGCTTTCTCTTTAAGTTTAGTCTGCCTCCATAGATTTTGCATCTTCATTGTGCTTCAGTGCACATGTGTTAAAGCTGTACATTGCAGGTGAAACAGAAATTCTCTCATTAATACTTATATTCAATAAATGGAAGTATATTGTCCAGGTTTTTAAGTGCTCAGTTCTGGATTTCATGCTTCTTGAAAGTTGGGCACATTAATAACAGTTATGAGATCTAACCAAAATTTACCCTGATTTGAGTGAAGAGTTGGACAAGTACTCATTCTGAGGTTCCAAGGTTCCATCCTATGTTATTCTGTGTTCTGTTCTCTGAAAATCCCAGACAGTGGTACCCAAAAATAAATTTACTGCTATGCAGCCACTTACTGTCTCTTGCTTTGTGAGGATTTTAATGATCAAGCTCTTGATACCATGCCAGATAAAATCAGAATTTCAAGGACATAATAAGAAAAAAATGGCAAGAAATAAAGGAATTAATCTCCATTAAAAATGGATTTTAAAAAGAAACTTGAAGGGCACATCTTGGGAAAAAATAGATGTTTTGAATAATTTATAATCTCTCAAATATTAAACAGGAGCAGCCTTGAGCAGTGTTGTCTTTGTGGTTTGTATGTGATTTTACAAGTGCCAGCAGATTTTTAGGTTCTTTTAACTTTTACATAGACAATCAAGGGAGTGTACTCAGACACTCCCATACTGCTCTATTAATGGTAAATTTTAAGATACCTGAGACTGTTCAGAGAACTTGGTGTGTGATTCATTTTGCTTCCAAGACCTTTCTTCTACAAAAAGCTTTTTATTTCGAAGCTGGTAGTAGCAAACAAGTTGGATGTTCCATTTGAACTGCCACTGAATTTTCCACTCCTTATTGAGTTCACATTCTTGCCTATGTGAGCAAAGACTGTGAATCAAAACTTCAGGAAAGTTAAATGAGACAAGGTCAACATCTGTAAGAAAAGACTGCTTTTCCTGCTTAATTGTTATGACACAGTTTATGGATCAAGCAGATATCTGATCCGTAGATTATCTAATTTTCCTAAGTGGCAGAGAATTGAGTGCTTGCTGTATGAGCCTCGGATCACTGACAGAGCACAAAGACAGGGATCTTTGCAGGATAAAATCGGTGCTACAGAACATATCTCAGGTGTGTCCCAAAAGGCAAGCTCTATGAATTGAGGGGAGAGTAAATCCCCCTTTCAGAGTTTATCAACAGGTTTTAGGTTGAGCCCCCATCTCAGTGTCTGAGGGGAGAGGAAATAGCAGGTGTGGTGTGGGACTCAGGGTTTAAGATGATAAGGATTTCAGGAACTGAGAGCAAATGATGACCCAGCTTAAAGCATTTTAAGGAGATTGTTTTACACAGAATTTAATACCTTATAAAGCAAAAACCAAACAGAGCATGAAAAGTCATTCAGAGCTACTGGTTCTGCAGCTTTATTTTTCAATCCCTCTCAGTGGGCATATTGTTTGTTTATTAGGTTTTTTTGGTGGTGTTTTCTTTTGGGTTTTTTTTGGGGGGTGGGGTGGTTTGTTTTTTTTTTTAACCAAAAGCAAGCACTAAAGTCAATGAGGTTTATCCTTTGGGGTAGGAGACCTTCTGAAGGGCAAATAAAAATTTCATGCTGCAGTCCTGGGTAACTTTCTGTCTTATCTTTAGCGTTGATAATTATTTTCCCAATCAGTGTGGTAATACTGCTGACTTTAACTGTTTGCTCATAGGATAATAAGGGATAATTATTATTTTGCCTAATCTTTATCTTTTCTAATTTCTGTGCTGCAGTATCATAAGAAGCAAACTAGTGCTTTCAAAACTGGCCTTAAAAAGTAATTCTAAGATACGTGCAAGTGAAATATTAATACATCACTAACAAGAAGTGATAAGGACTTACCTGAAGGAGGAAATTTAAAAAGTGTTTCTACTGCTATTATTTTCATATTTCTTTAATTTGGTGGCAAAATACGTTTTGATCATTGATATATTACATCACTCTAAGGGATATGGAACATATTCTTTGTCCAGTAAGAATTTTAAAAAGCCTCCTCTAAAATGGAATGTTATGGAATTATTAAAGGTAAAGCTTCATTTCCATAAGTCTTTGCTTAACTTTAAGATCCAGAAGTAAGCACTTTGAAACAAGTATAGGCTTAAACACCTGCTTTGGAAGTAGTCATCATGGACCACATCATGATACCTTGATGCAGATAGGATCAGAACAATGCAGATTAGGATTAATAATTAATTAGGGACAATTACAGTGCCAATTTGTTTGACTGAGTTATTAATCAGACAGATATTCTGTACTGTCATAGTCACTTAAATAAGGCAGAAAATAGCAAAGAGCTAGAATAGTAGAAAAAAACAGTAATTATTATTTCACATGGACTTCCATTAAAGAGATTAAAGAGTTTAAGGCTAGATTACCCCTCTTTACCACGGCATAAATAAGAGGTGTTTTTTATAGCAGTCATACTGATTTCAAAATTGTGATGGATCAACCCTGGCTGAATGCCAGGTGCCCACTAAAGCCACTCTATCACTCTCCTCCTCAGCTGATCAGAGAGATAATATAATGAAAGGGTCAAAGGTCAAGATTAAGGGCAGGGAGGGAATATTCACTAATTGCCATCATGGTGAAACAGGCTTGACTTAGAGAAATTTAATTGAATTTATTAACAATCAAAATCAAAGTAGGGAATGAGCAGCAAAACCTTAAAATCACCTTCCACCCATCCCTTCCCTCTTCCTGGGCTTAACTTTACTTATGATTTTTCTTACTTTTCTTCCCCAGTAGCACACACATGTAAACAGGGAATAGGGGCTGTGGTCAGGTAATCACATGCCTCTGCTGGTCCTTCTTCTTCAGGGGATGCCTCACACTTTTCCCCTGCTCCATTGTGGGTTCTCTCCCATGGGAGACCATCCTCTACAATCTTCTCCAACATGAGTCCTTCCCAGAGGCTGCAATTTTTCATTAACTTCCAGAGCAGGTCCCTTCCATGGGGTCACAAGTCCTGTCAGCAAAAGTGTTTCAGCATGGGCTCCTCTCCCCAGCCACCACATGTCTCTGGACCACTGGAGCCTGTGTAGATTTAGTTGCTGATAATAATTAATAAATCAATAATTGACTTAGAGTGTTTTAGCAGAACACTACCTTTGGGAGAGTAATTTCGAATAATCACTTGGATTTCAGAGTAGTATGTGTATATAAAAATACCCTTAGAATATCTGTAGGATGACTATTCTTTCTTCTTCTTAATAACATAATACAAAATACATATCTAAAATGCACATACACTAATGTAAAGGCAATAGTGTGACTGTGAGCATTTTACTTTAAACTAGAGTTGTAATTCTCAAAGTCATTTTCTGCTGGACTGCGAGAATCTTCCCCAAAGTACACTTCCCATGCATTTCACTTAGTTTGCAGTCAGTTAGTTTTTATACATGGTAGATATAATCTCCTTAATCAAAACCATCTCCCACTTGAGTAAATGATATTTTCCATTTAATTTTATTTCAGTTAGATAGTGTTCTCTACCTCCTTGGTTTTGAGAAGCAGTTTTTTCTAGGGAGTTGAGCATTTAGGTTGCAGCCACTGAAACCCCAGCCTTTGAAACACATTTGTTTTATTTTAAGTATCTTACTTGGCCTTGGCCAAGTGGCATAATTTTATCATCAGCTTGTACTTTATTGCAATGAGTAATGTTTTAAGAAGGGTCACCTTTTTATTTGCTTTAATCTCTGGAGTGCTACATAATGGGAGAGTTTTTGTCTGGTTGAGCATATTGTCTGCATATTGAACTTCTGTGTTTGTGTCTGAAGAGGCTCATTTTGCACTACGCTTTCATTTTCAAATAACATCTTAATACTCTCTATTTGCTATGTGTCAGTGAGTTACAAACCAGGCTTCAGATCACAGGTTTTCATAAATTGTAAATCTAGTAAAGATCAGTCAGAAATTAATTTAGAATTCTGAAACTGTCTGCTGCGCTATGGTAGGCAAATAGCATTTCTTTATATTAAAGAATGAGCTAAAAAGTTACTCATTCATAGCATACAAAAAAAAAATTATTATTCTTTACTGTAATTTGTTATTGGCAGTATATCCAGGATCATAGCTACCTGACCTTTCCTGTGGCTTGTGTACCTTTCCACCTGAGACAACTCAGTGAGCTCTGACATTTGCCAAGCTGCACAAAGCCCCAGGAAGTTTGCTGTCTGTCTTCTGGGTGAAGTCACTAAGGCATCTCTCTATCGTGCGAGGTTGTGCCCAGCAAGCTCAGCAATGGACAAATGTCAAGAGGCTTGAGAATAGCAACGATTCTGTTGGAGGGACCATGCTATGATGCAGAAATCAGGTCACATTGAATTTTAGTTGTGGAGCACAGAAAACCTACAGCTTTAGCTCATAAGTTAAAATAAAGGATGGTGATGAAATAGTTGTGCACATTTCAATTGCAGTGTATAAATGAATGTGTCTAAGAAGAGGTTGGGAATTTGGGACACCCAAGCTGAAGAATTTAAAACTACTTTCTTACCTAGGGTTAGGCTCCTAGCCAATTTCAAAGAAAATTATTTACATCCCCTCATTTCAGAAACTATTTGTCAGCTGCTTGTCAAAATAAAACAAGGAGGAATTTTAAGTGTTTGCCACATCTTAAAATCAAGTTGTTTATACCAGGGTTTTCTTAAGCCTAACTTCATTATACTTCCTAAAATTTTTGTACTAATGCTTAGAGACACTTAAATATAAAGTCATCCTAACAAGCTTCCTATGTGACCTTATCTTGCTTGGTGTGAACTGAATTTTCAGAAGAGTGTTTTGATAATGTAGTTATCAAACTGCATGAAAACCATGCCATGAGAACTCCTGGCATCTTCTTAAAAAGACTGTAGGAATCCCAACACATCCAAAACCAGATCCTTTCAAAGAAATACTTATTAAATTTGTTCTGGTATATGTTGTAAGTAATAGTAATAACCTTTCTGTTCTGTTTTCAACACCTTATTGAGTTTGTTGAATTCCTTTTATAGAGTATGATGGGAATTGTGCAAGTAGTGTTGTTAGGATCCAATTATTATTATTGCTAAGGTTCTTTAGAAATTCCTCTGTCCAAATTGAGGTGCAAACGAGACCATATGCCAGTGACAATAGTATGGGTTTTCTTGTATAGTAAATGTGGGAGAAAAAGAAAAGAAAAGGAGTAGAAAGTAGGTGGGGGGGAACAGTAAGAGAGTGACAGGGACAGAATAAAGAGAATATCACCACTGCCTGGATCCCAGTGTTGCTCCATTGATCCTCTCCAGCTGGTCTTCTTGAAGGTCTCTCCAAAAGACATAGAATCCCTTGGGTTTATATCCCCTCAAGCCAGGTGCCAATGTCCAGCCATGTCCCCTGGGGAGGGGACAGTCTGGGTCTGTTCCATCATGTGCAGCCTTGTGGTCCAAGGCCTCTGAGGAGCACTTTGGGTGGGTCTTTGATGGATTGTGACTCCCCCTCAGCTGCCTCTCACGTCAGAGTCCCATGGATGTGCCCTGTGGGGTTGGGGTGCCACAGCTGGGCCAGTTTGTGTAAGGGAGGATGAGTGTTCAGTGCCTCTGGCCAGAGGTTACACCACACACTCAAAACCTCCTCCTCCCCCCTGGGCTGGGGGGAGTCTGTGTGAACCTGACTTCTGTGAGCTGTGCTCTGCCCCCACCCCAAACCTGGCTGTTGTGAGCTCTGCCCCCACCCCAAACCTGGCTCCTGTGAGCTGTGCTCTCCCCCACCCCAAACCTGGCTTCTGTGAGCTGTGCTCTGCCCCCACCCCAAACTCAGCAGAGGATGATCCTCAGTGCAGTTGGTGGCTTTGGCCTTTGGTGGATGCAAACCTTTCCCTCTGCCTGAGGTGACTGAACAATGGTTTCCCTTTATCAAATCAGCAGTTTGGCTTTCAGCCCAAAGTCCCAGTCTTCAGGGAGGCTTCTTGGTTGTAGCTTCTTTATAATGAGCAAAACTTTATATCAGTGTTTGGGGCATGAACTATTTTCAGTCTCTGACATGTGTAAACATTAAAATTACAAACTTCTGTCATATGCATTACTAATTTTTGTTTTTAAAACAAATAGTGACAGTGTGTTAACTAAATTATTTGTTCAACTATAGTTTGTAGGTAAGACATTTGTGCACAAAAATTCAGGATAAGATTATCGTATTTACTACTTCTGACTAACTAACTCTGAAGTGACTTTGAGATAATTACCATTATATATGTGTGTATATATATATATATATATATATATATGTAACTTCTTGATGTCCTGCTGCTTAGTGTTAAGAATAATTGATTAATAGATGTTATGGATGTAACGGAACAATCACATTTCATTTGCTCTCATGCTCATTTTTTTCATAACAACTTTTCCATCTCCTGTCCCTTATCCCCAGAGGTGTAATTATAGCAACACCATTCCTCCGGAGTTATATTTATACTCTTATCAAAGTCCTCTTTTTTTTAGTTCTGCCAATATGGAAAGATTGCAAGGAGTCTATTAATAGCATTTTATACCAAGTAATGGCCTTTTCTTACATTTTCCTTAGAAGAAGTAACTCAATGGGCCTTGTGCTTAGGTCAGGTGTTTTCTTTCTGTAATNATTAAATTATATTTATTACTATTAAACTACTATAAATCTAATTTATATAATTTAATAAATATTATATTCCTGTTGAGCTAACGGTGTAAGTTGAAAACTGAATTCATTCTCCTGAAAGCTGCCATAAAAAAATTTGTTATCCTAGGTAAAAGACAACATTCCTACTCTTTTCTTTGGTTTTTAATATTGATTAAAAGAAAAGTATATTTTATTCATTAATAAAAAAATACTTATTTGAAATAAAAGATAATTNTTACAAACTTCTGTCATATGCATTACTAATTTTTGTTTTTAAAACAAATAGTGACAGTGTGTTAACTAAATTATTTGTTCAACTATAGTTTGTAGGTAAGACATTTGTGCACAAAAATTCAGGATAAGATTATCGTATTTACTACTTCTGACTAACTAACTCTGAAGTGACTTTGAGATAATTACCATTATATATGTGTGTATATATATATATATATATATATATATGTAACTTCTTGATGTCCTGCTGCTTAGTGTTAAGAATAATTGATTAATAGATGTTATGGATGTAACGGAACAATCACATTTCATTTGCTCTCATGCTCATTTTTTTCATAACAACTTTTCCATCTCCTGTCCCTTATCCCCAGAGGTGTAATTATAGCAACACCATTCCTCCGGAGTTATATTTATACTCTTATCAAAGTCCTCTTTTTTTTAGTTCTGCCAATATGGAAAGATTGCAAGGAGTCTATTAATAGCATTTTATACCAAGTAATGGCCTTTTCTTACATTTTCCTTAGAAGAAGTAACTCAATGGGCCTTGTGCTTAGGTCAGGTGTTTTCTTTCTGTAATAAAGTTCACCAGTGTTGTCATCATCAAGAACACTTTCAGAGGGAGAAATGTTCTAACCTATGACTTTACTTGGACTTTATTATAGTGTTACGATAATCATGGAAAAATTATAGAAGTCCTGGACTATCTCCTCTGAGCATTCTTCTGTTTAGGCGTTTCCTGCTCAGTCACAAGTTTCTAATTCATTTTGAGTGTAATTCTGATTTTCCATGCATTCAAATCTATAGCTCCATGGTTTAATACACTAGCATTTCCCACCTCTTAATTGTTGCAGGGTTTCTTTCTTTGCTTGTTGACTTCCAAACACATGATTTTACTATATTTATTTATTAAATAAATATTATATATTTTATATTTATTAATATAAATTGTATTGTATTNAAAAAATACTTATTTGAAATAAAAGATAATTACACTTTCATTTGCTTAGGTAAAATTTTTCAAGGGTGATTTCTACTTGGTTTTAATTAGAATGATTTTTAGGTTTTATTCTATATATTTCCTATTTTTATTTTTATTGTTCTCATTGTACAAGCCAAAATTTATAGTGCTGTATAGCAGATTTGGATCTGAATTAGCTCTCTTGAATACAGATAAAAGTGTAATTATGGCAAGACAAGGTTCCTGACAGGATATGAGCATCAGCATTTGCAGAGCCTAACCAGGTCTTGTAGCTTTCACTGAAGCTTCTGCTGATGGCAGCAGGTTTCATTACCCTGTTACCTCAATGAAAATATGTCTTTACACAGCTGCAAATTATCCTTGCTGGAATGCAAAGGAGGTCTGATATACTTTCGTTAGTATGTTATGAACAAAGCATTTGTTTAAACCTTAAGTATATACTTTAAATATATATTTCCAACTTATGGTTCCCATTTCTTCAGAGTAATGACTTCTATAGGGATAATGGCTAAAGGATAACCAAAGATTATTACAGGATTGGTCAGTGCCAGCACTGTTGGCCAATTTGACAGCTAATGAACCAATATGACATTGAAAGTCCATAATATTCCAGTGAGCCAGTCATTAAATGCTATAATTAAAATTTTTTGAAGGGATTATTACTGTTCCAAACTACATTCAGTGATTTGTAGCAGACATTTTCTTCTTGATATTTGCATTACAGGAGAGAATCACAGAATCATTTAGCTTGGAAAAGGCCTTTAAGATCATTGGGTCGAAACATTAACTTATACAACTGCCAGGTCCACCACTAAACTATATCCCTAGGCGCCACATCTCTGGGATTTTTGGATACGACAACGAGTGGTGACTCAACCACTTCCCTGGACAGCCTGTTCCATTGCTTGGCATCCCTTTCAGTGATGAAATTCCCTAACATCCAATCTAAACCTCCCCTGACACAACTTCAGGTCATTTTCTCCTGTCCTTGTTTTTTGGGAGAGGAGTCCAACTCCCACATGGCAACCTCCTTCCAGCTAGTTGTAGACAGTGATAAGGTGCTCCCTGAACTCATTTTCTGCAGGCTAAACATCCACAGCTCCCTCAGCCTCTCCTCCTCAGACTTGTGCTGCAGACCCTTCACCAGCTTCATTGTCCAGAAGACCCAGCACTTCTCCTTGTTGACCCTCATACAACAGGCCTCAACTGATCTCTCCAGCCTGCCCAGATCCCTCTGTAGAGCCTTCCTGCCCTCCAGCAGATCAACACTCTCACTGTTGGGGCAGCCACGACACACACAGACTGTGGCTTGGACAATGTGCAAAAGAGCCTTTATTAAACCAAGCAGCTTCTTTTTATAGAGTTTTTAATGTTATCATTCATTTTATGTACTTATTGGCTTCTAAATTACTACCGTAGATTCATTGGCTATTGTTAACTACAATATTAACTACAACTACCATTGGCTTCCTATAGCATAAGCATTCAAGAATTTAGAAAAATACCAGGTGCAGAAATGCTGCTTTTTTCTCCTTCTATGGTTTAACTTTCTTGCTTCTGTTGATACTACATTTACATGGGTAAAAACTACTTTTTTTCCTTCTCATGGGCTTTTCTCACAAATGGAAGTTAACCAAATTAAGGTTTGTGAAGCCATCAGACCAGCTTGCTGGCCTCAACATAACACTCCTTGGAGTCAACTCAATTGTTATCAACTGAGCCAACAGAATACTTACCATACTTTTTCTGCCAATATGTTGGTTTTTATTTGTATTTCTTTATACCGATGGCTAAAAGTGTTATGAGCCATCTTTATACCACTTAATGTCAATTTAAAACTAGTTGTGAATTGTAATTGAGAATATGAAAAAGGGAGTCTAACAGTGAAAGTTTGATAATCCTGTGGACTCAAATGCTACTTTCACCTTCATGTTGACCTCATATAACATTTTATTACATTCCTGGAGTATTAGGATGAAAGCACAAAAAGCTTAAAATCAATCCGAGGCTAAAAGAAGTTCAGACTAACTCTTTATCTCCCTACATTCATTCACTGTCTCCAATCCTGTTTTCATTCATTTTATCAGGAAAAGAACTTCAGGGAAGTAATTCCTTGTAGCTGAAACACTGATCTGTAGATTAATTAATCCTCTCTTTCTCCACTAGACTCATTCACTTACTAATACTTGAGTTACATTTGTTATCCTTCAGTCAAATGGAAAGTTTTTATCTTTATGTTTTAGAAGACTGAGGATTACTGTAATTTTTTTGACAAATCTCTTGACCTTATCTTCAGTACAAAAAAGTGTCATACTAAAACATGTCTGTAACATTAAGTCAGGTAATTTAACACTGACCAGAATTTTGTGATCATTGTAGATAAAGATGGGCTACATCAGTCATAGTTAATCTGAACTTGGACCAGATCTTTGTCATCATTCCGTTCACCTATGTAAAATGTGATCCTTTGTCTACCTCAGGCTCATGACAGTGGTCAGCCTTATGATATCTTGCTTGGTTCTTCACAGCTCATCTAACATAATAAAATTCTGCAGTACATCTTAAAATCATTCTCAATAGTAAAAATATTTTTTTTTATTTCCATATATTTTTCTATGGATTTTTCAAAGTTCTCCTGTCTTCTGCCTGTTCTACATGTTTATTTGACCACATTTGTTGCAGGAACAAGGCAGTCTACCATAATTAGTTAATGCACATTCTTATAATTGGAGAAACTGGAACATAGAAATCTAATAGAGGCTAGAGATTGTCAAAACCATTTAGTGGACGCATTCTCATTGGTTCGGTATCAGACATGATTGCAAGCAAGTTAATTATCTATAAAATTAGGGCTAAATAACTTAAACAAAAGCACGCAGGAAGTGTAACCACATGTTAAGTTTATGCCTTTAATCTTGAGGCATTTCTTTTGCCACCAGACTCATTCACCTACTAATACTTAAACTTCAGTTACAGTGGTTTTCCCTCAGTGAAATGGAAAATTTTTATCTTAATATTTTAGGAAACTGAAGATTTTTTTTGTTTTGTTTTTGAAGGTTTTTTGGCAAAACATCTTGTATTTTGGTTGAAGGTTAGTTTCAGATTGTGGTCCCAAGAAAAAATTTCTTTTTTCCTGTTATATTGGCTACTAAGGGTGGTTCAAGGTAGAGCTTTTATTCTTAAATTTATCCTGAAGTTTACATAGCTGCATTCTTAGTGTCAGATTGACATTAAAGATGGCCAATTTTAAATATTTCAGAAGGTTTCTTTGAGCTTAGAACCAAGAAAGACCTTGAGTTATAAAATAAGAGCCTGGATGACTACAGATTTAATGGCTGATGTAAATAGATCCATCATTCCATTATGATGAAGTATCCATTTTAATTACCAAGGAAACTCAATGTTATTAACATAGTTCTTGAAAGGTTACTGCATAAAGGCTTCACAATTAATTTTTTCATCTCAAGATTAAGAGTGCAGGGTTTGTCAACTTTGTATCTTGTCATTCCTAATTTTGCTTAAAAGACAGGGTTAACTGCTTTTTATGTGTTTGTGTCTTGAGATACAAAACCCAAAACATAATTCCAAAATACTCCTCATTTAACCACCACATCTTAAAATAGAAATGTGTCCCATCTCTTAAATAAAATATTGATAACAATATAAACCATATGAATTACAGAAGCTTGCATAAAACAAGTGTTAAGAAAGATAGCTTTTGGGTTTTGAAAGATCACAGGGAGCAGAGAAATAGGAAGTCAAGATTTTAAACTGGAGATTTAAACTGGAAAAGGTATATACAAGGAAACAGATACCTATTAATCATGTAATAATGAAAATTTAATTTGTTGTGAAAGTGGTTTAGGTCAATATATGGAGAATTTAAAAGAAATGCAATTAAAACCATGTAGAAAGGTAAGAATCAGGAGAGCATATATAGCATGAAAATGTGTTGTGTGGATGTGATCAAGACAGCAAGGGGGACAGAGAGCACTTCTTTCATTTGGCAAAAGATTTGAGAATAACCTAACTTCAATCTCTGCTTTGTACTATTCTTTATTTTGAAATTGGTCACCAGAGGACACTGGTAATCACTCCACCATTGGAAGACTACTGATTGATCCCTGCAATGTTTTGGGGAGTTGGTTCTCTTTTGGTTTGTACTTTTTTAAGCATAGTTACTCAAAGGCTTCCCTTACCTAAGCTAAGACCATGTGACTTTGTTGAAAAAAATCCAGCTGATGAGATAAATATTGAGATTTAAGGGTCCTAGCAGATTTTTTTCCAAGTCTCTCACACAGAACTAGTGAATAGAATATAAGTTTGTTTCATGACTTGTAGTCTTTTAGCTTCATAAGGACTACAAATACTGTTTATTCAATCATTAAACGGGTACGTTAAATATAGCATGGTATAAAGAGGACAAGTATCCTTTCCTCATTGAGATTAAATAAACAATTTTTTTTTATTTCAGTGTGGTGAAAACAACTTTCTGTACCTATTTTTTGTACCTGAAACTGAGATCCAGTTTAAATACCTGTACTCACATTTACCTATAGTATATAACCTTTTGTCTGTGGCTGGCCAAGTTTCTACATTGGTTATGCCCTCCTATGGTTTTTCATATTTCTGAAACCTGAGTCCTGTTTTAGTGTACTCAGTTGGCATCTTATTCCTGGGTAAAGTACACTTTACTTAGGAACCACAGTAAATAGTATTTAAGCTTTGAAACCCTGACAGAAAACAGTATTTTCTGCACTACAAACTGGATTAATTAGTAGCCATTATAATTTCCAAGTCATGGATCTCCAAACGTGCATGTAATAGGCTGTGCATTCCCTGTACGTCTGCCAATTAGACAGAAAAATATTAAAAGGGTAAGATATGAAGGCAGTTTAATTTTATGTTGTACAATCAAAAGGCTTGTAGTTTCCAGATAACATCACAAGGAGCTTAGTAACAGTTACTCATGAGCACATATTGTCCATGAATTATCAACTGATATAAAATACAGAAACCAGCCACATTCCTTCAACACATGGCATTTGAAATATCACTGTATGCAATTACTGAGGGAAGGTTTTGTATCATCCAAGTCAGAGACTAAAATTTGTGGTTTACTTAAATCTAGCTTCATATGTGGGCAGACTCATTATTTTAAAGTGAAGGCCAGCTTCTCTTTCTGTCATTTCTCTGTGCCCAGATCTACATGCACACATGGAGGTAGCTTAGGGTTGCTACAGTTCCTGCTCCTGACTGAAGTTTCCTGTGAGATCTAGCAAAAACAGCAGATGTTACCTCTCTACTAGTGGGTCAGTTACTTAGGGTAAGTGAGTGGGGAGTCAGGAAAAAGGTGGACAATAAAAAGTCAAACCCACAAGAACTCTTTATTCTTTCTTTGGCTTGGTCATCATAGGAGTGCAACCAAGGACAATATTTGTTTTGTGGAATGCAAAACCTATATATATGTATAAAAATTAATACAACCATTTTCCTCTGAAAGTTATCAGAGGAATTGTCTCTCCTAAGTGTGTATCTTTAAATCCACCTTGTGGGAAGTACTACCTTTTAAGCAGGCCTACAAGATCCTGGTAAACACATTGCTTTTATTAGTAGATTTGTACAGATTAGAAACATCATAGTTAACATCTTTAAAGTAGACTATTTTAGCCTCGGTGGATGTTAAGGAAAGGAAATTAAATTACCTCAGTGTAAAAGAACATTTTCAGGCATATGACATTACATTATATTTCCCTAGAAACAGTTGAAGAAATTATTATTTTAGTGGGCTGATTATTGCACTTGCCATGCAAGGCCCCCATATATTGTAACACTAGATGCATAAAATAAAGTTTTCTCAGTCAATGAAACAGCATTTTTCATATTCTTTGGGGGAAAATGTAGACTTCAGGAAATATCTCCAACAGTGTTGAAGTATCTGTGTTTTCAAGACCACCTGCTGTATACTTTTAAAACAAGTAAGAATAAAACTCAGTGCCCAGCAGAGCCTGTTTGAATTCTAATGGCTTCAGTAAATGCTTCCTGGTAGAACAGAGAAAGTCTGTCTTAACTGCTGCTGGCTCTGCATACCTTTGTGGCAGGTGGGAATGTTCTCTCTCTTGTTGAACACCAATGGTAGATGAATTGGAAATAGAGAATGAACCCTATTTTGTATAGCATTTTCATTCTTTTTTTTACTGAATGAGCAATTTCCTTTTATTTGTGTTTCCTCTTTGCAACAAGATTTCCAGGTAGGTTGATACTTTGGAATACATAATAGTATATCACTTCAGGTGAGACTATTTAAAGGTTTTCTATTGTTTTGAAGACAGAATACAGGACAAGCTCACCAATACATTTCAGGAGCTTTGTGCCTGTTGGCACAAAGCAGCCATGAACCTGACTTAACAGACTAGTTAAATTGGTTTTATGGCCTCTTTGTGCTCTGGGAATATTGTAAAACAGCTGGAGTGTATTGCTGATGTATCTGGTCCTAAATTGCTTGCATGGTATGAAATGCAGTTGTACAGCTGTCCCATGGAGATCCTCTCAAAACAGCATTCATCTAGTGACACTGCACCAGCAAACTGGGGCTTTAAAGGAAGGCACCTGGTACATCCCACATTAGGGAGCTTTCATCTTAGTAGACCTGATATACTTCAAAAGCATCATTAATCTCCTTTCAGTTAAAAGAATAACTGACTGAGACATCAGAATCATCTATACAAACATGGTGCAGACCAGACATGCACGTTCAAAGGGAAATGCCAGTCATTACTCTTCCTGCATCCTGGTTCAGATCATGAAACCATATTGTAACACGCTTTTAATTCCTTCTGAATGAAGTTGAGGCACAGCTCTGCAGTCTAGTAGTAGCCCTACAGAATCCCAACAATTAATAAGCATTAATCCTGGAAGACTAGAATAAAATTTATCCAAAATACCTAGCCCTGCTCCTCCATCTGCAGTGGTGGAGTGCAGGTGCTTACCACTCCAGATCTGCACCTACTTGCACTCTGCTACTTGCTAATGCACACAGGTGGAGGTCAGGGATTGGTCCACGCTACTGTCCACCCAGGAGAAATTCTAGGTTTCCTGGACCTACTTGAGTTCTTGCCATAATTTCTAGATGCTTAAACTGGGATTCCAACCCTTTGTGGAACCCAAGTTGAACTCCTTCCTTTATATGATATCACAGCAGGAGTTTTTATTAGGTTATCCTCAAGTTTTCTTTTTTGCAACTTATCTTTTTTAAAAAATTTATTATACCATCATATTCTATCTCCAATTGCTCACTACAAGAATTGCTTGTATGTTCTGTGGATCTAGAATTCTCGGAGTCTGCACACATACACTTCTGTCTTTCCCCTCCCCACAAAGAATTGGGTGTTAAGACTTTAGATTACTGGGTAATTTTTCCTGAGGCAATAGATAGTTCTGCCCTTAACACAGCAATGTCAACACAGGGCTGGTCACTGTTTACATAGGTAACTCTTGAGAAACTTCATACTTATTGACTTTCAAGACAAACCTATTTTGTGTCACATTTCCCAAACCCTTACTAATGAGTGTCACATGCTCAAGACACACCTTTGTGTGAGATTCATGGTGATGAGCATTAGATATTTCTATCTAATATAAATAGATATAAAATGCTGATATAAAAGCACAGCCCCCTAATGCAGTGCTTCCACTTAGTTTTGTATTTTATCTTGTATTTGGGGGAGGTTGAGCCAGAGATGAGCTCTCCTGCTGTAGGAACAAGATGAGATTTTCCAACTCAACATCAGAGGAAAAAGCAGTGCTGAAGATTAATTGAATCAATTAGAGGAAAATACAATATGCTGACTTAAGTGCATAAACAGTGGGGTTTCCTTTGTTGCCCTATGTACTTGTAATTACCGTCAGCTCATCAGCTTAAACCTTCAAGCACTGCACATTACGAAATACCAATTAGTAAATGGGTGTTGTGCTGAACGTTGGATTCAGTTTAAAAACTATTTGAAGATTTTATCAAGTCCTTGACCCCAAAGTTGACCCTCAACATTGTTTAGGCCAGGTGGAGATGGTATTAAGAAAATAAAATGCTTGTACAAGCACCTTATCATAGTGTTATATCATAGAATCACGAAATCTTTTAATGGTTTGGGTTGGAAGGGTATCTTTAAGATCACCTAGTCCATCAGCCCCCCTGATGCCTTGGTCAGGGGCACTTTCAACTAGATCAAGTTGCTCAGAACCTGATCCAAAACAGCCTGAACACCTCCAGAGGTGGGACTTCCACAACTTCTCTGGGTAACCTGTTCCAGTGCCTCACCACCCTCACAGCAAAGAATATTTTCCTAACATCTAATCTAAAGCTGCTCTCAGCCTGAAATCATTCCCCTTTGTCCTGTCACTCTTGTAAATAATCTTGCCCCATCTTTCCTGTAAGTCCCCTTTAGGTACTGGAAGGCTGCAATTAGGTCACCCCAAAGCCTTCTCTTTTCCAGGCTGAACAATCCCAATTCTCTTAGCCTTTCCTCACAGGAGAGGTGCTCCATCCCACTGATCAGCTTGGTAGCCTTCCTTCAGGCTCATGGATATGATCAGCTATCGGTAGATGAAGTTCCAAAGCTACGTGCAGATTGAACACTCAAAAGTTGCCAAAAATAAAAAAGTACATAATTATCCTTAACCTTCTTACTGCCTTTTGAGTAACCAGCAATTATCCATAGCAGTTTAACTGTCTGGGTGTCTCAGTTATTTTAATCTAAGCTTTCATCCAGGTCCTTTGATTGCTTCCATATATCCTTTTGTTACCTTCAACAAACTATATTACATAAAGAGTAGCTTGGAAACCCAGTTCTTCTCAGACAGTCAATTCTGCTTTTTTGTTTATTTTTTTAGATGCAAGGTGACAAATTATATTTGTGCGATCAATTAAAAGGGAACACTGCAAGGTCTCCTTCTGTCATTGCAGGGTCTTTGAGGGCAGGACTGGATTTACACTTGCATAACTGTATTGCTCAGAACTTAGTTAGATTTGAGTTTGAAGGGTAGAATATACCATGGAGGCAAATAAACAGAGGATTTTAGTTAACAAAACGAAATCTAGAAACTGGTCATTCATAGGATTCCACTATTGTATCTCTTCTCTATGATGCCCAGTGACAAGACCCAAGAGAAGGGCCTGAACTTGTGTCAAGGGATGTTCAGGTTGAACATTAGAAAAAGATTCTTCACCCACAGGGTGGTTGGGCACTGGAACAGGCTCTGGGAAGTGGTCACAGCACCAGCCTGATAGAGTTCAGTAAGTGTATGGACAATGCTCTCGGGCACATGGTGTGACCCTTGGGGATGGTGCTGTGCTGGGCCAGAGTTGGACTCAATGACCCTTGTGGGCACCTTTCAATGCAGTTTATTCTGTGATTCTGTGAAATACTAATTATAACTGAGTTCTTTGGTGAGGCCAACTAATGCCCATGCCCACCCACAATCTGAATGACCAGTTTCTAGATTTCATTTTATTAATTTAAAAAACTTCCTACCAAAAGTATAAAAATAAATAGATCAATTTTTCATGATTTCAGAGACTCTGTAGCTGGAGCAAAGCCTTGCATGCATTCATTTTATGTCATTAAGTAATGGATTTTTACAACTGAGAGATGTCACATAGATTTTGTGAATTTGTAGGGCCAAATGACATTACATCTATGAAGCACAGTCTATTTTATTAGCAACAATAAGACTTAAATCTGTTTTTCATGCTACTGTGAATTCATATTCTGTCTGAAATAAAGGATAAAATTTATGCTGATAAAATTCTATTCTATGCTGAAACTTTAAACATAAAAGAAAATCTGAAGAATTTACCATTACAGAGAAAAAAAAAATGCTTTTAATGTGGAGTGACCTTTTGATCAAATCATTTTCTACCTGTGTGTACTTTACAGCAATTCACAGATGGCCATCCATTCACATGGTCAAGTATTGACTTATAGTTGCATATTTTTAAAGATAGACCAAGGAGAAAAAACAATTGTGGATAACTCATGAGAAGCAAAGCAACATAGCAAATCACTAACCACAGTTAATGTTTGCAAGGCAGCAAAATGCCAATTTTAGAAAATTGCCTTTCTCAGCTTGAAAATCCTAGCTAGTATCCAAAACTAGGGAGAGCTGTCAGTAGAGAGAGATGTTGAAGAAAATTGGCTTCAGTTACTATGCTCTAAATATATTTATTCCCATTAATGTCACTTATTTTTATATTAAGCAGGCACTTTTTAAGAGGCATTATGTAGTTTTTTTGTTTGTTTTTCAATTAAACAAGTTGTTTGACTGCTTGGCACCTACCTGAGACACATACACCATTTATGGTCAGTTTTCAAAGCCTGTCTTTGTTTTCATTGTACAGAAGTGCTCTCGAGACTATTGTTTAAAAAATGACTTCCAGGAAACAGTGTCATTCTAGCCATCCTAAGTTTTGCCAGATCTTTGTATTCCAAATTAACAGGCAAGTGAAATGTTACAAAGGACTGAACAGTAAGAAAGTGCAAACTAGATTATTCCTCATTTTGAAAACCCTCTGGTTTCGTTTGTGTTTCTAAATCTGTGCATAGAATCTTAATATTGGTCTCTTAACATAAAGGGAAAATAATTAATTTTAATTAATTAGAAATTAATATAATTATGCATTTTTAAAAATAATTAGTTATATGCTATATTATATNTTACTATTATATTATAGTAATATAATAATTACCATTTTATTCATTCCTTTAATTAATGTTTAATACCAAATATACATATTCAGACGAGCATGGGTGAACACAGAAAAAATGTCCAGCAGCAGAAACTTTATTATATTACATATCTGCTTGAAATTTAAGCACACTTTAAAAGAGATTACATTTTCTGCTGATCTCAGACAAGTTTCTGTGGGGTAGATAAGGCCTAAAAGGTGTTGATGCAAGCCTGAGAGTAACTGTCTATGTCTATGGCCCAAAAATAGCTGTGGCTCTATTAAAAT
>VZTN01030225.1:648-27355 GCA_013400515.1 Erpornis zantholeuca | reverse complement strand
TTATGTAATATATTTTTTCTTGTGAATGTATCACCTCTGAGCTATCAGATTGTTTCTAAAATATGAGGGAGGAAGATATTCTTCATTGTAGTAAGAGAAGCTTCAAAAATATTTGACATGCATTAGTTTTATAGAAATCCCTTTTCAAAAATTATTTACGTAAATAACATGTTAATATTATCACTAGCAAATAATAACAAACACTGAGTCACAAAAGATGTCCATGGTTGTTTTGAACTTAAGGAAAATAAACTTTCAGTTATAAAACAGGTCAAAACAAAAATATGATAGACCATTATCTGTGTAAGATTCCGATTGTTCTGTATTTGCCAGCTGTGCATGTAACTCTATTTTCTCAAAACTACAAATTATTTTTAATGTATTCTTCCCAGAAGGTATATTTATTACTGCTCCTTCATATCTGATATATTAACACTCCAGTCTAAAAAAAATATACAGTTAAACTTTATACAATCTGCTGTTCTACATATATGTTGTGTTCAAGAGTGGTATAATACTTGATTCAATTTTCCATTGAAAAATAATCTTATTTATGACCATAACACAGAAATAAATCAAGGAGGTTTACAGGAAAGATGTTAAATCCATTTCACATGACAAAGGACAGTGTAAATAGTCCTTCACAATCCTGTTTTCTGATGCAAATGTGATGTCATTTAATTCTCCATATGAACCTAAGAACCTTTCTAAAAAGTAATTGTTAGAGAAACTGAATGGGCCATTTTGTCTGTTTCCTCACCAAAGCCCCCAATCTGTTTTCAGAATAATTTTGACTCACAGGCAGTACTGATTTCTTTAGTCAGCTTTGTCAGAGGTAGACCCATACCAGACTTCGGCTTGCAGGAGCTGGCATACAAATGAGCTGAACCAACCCCAGAAACTGCAGGAAGTTGTTTCACTAAAATATAGGGGACCTTATTTCTGAGAACAAACTTCACCTCTTGTCATTTACCTGTCAGGAATCTGTATTGGGAAACTGTTGACATGCAATACATCCAAGTGCCTGCAGATACAGGAACTTCCTGTAGTACCCAGTAATGGGGCACACCACAGAAATATCTCTAGCTGAAAATATTTAATATGAGGGAAAAGACTGAGGAGTAATTTGCAAGGGCTTTCAGAATAGAGATATAACCATGTACATACGTAAACAGATTTCTTCCCAAAAGCCTAGCCAAGAGTGCTGGCCATTAACAGAACATTAGTAGCAACATTTTTAGTCTAAATAACAAGTAATTAGCCAACCACATTAAACAATAATGAGAGCTAGTAATCATTTTTTTATCAGCAAAATTAGCCTGGACTCATTTTAAAACAACACTTAATACAAACAGTTTAATGAATATGTAAAAGGTAAAAGTTATGCATAGAGCCAAATGTTCTCTGCAAACCAAAGATAATTGCTGTATCTTGACTGTTATGCATGAACTTCTATAGAACATTTGTTTCCCCACTGTTCATTCTAGTGCATGCATAAATTATGGTAGTTTGCTGTTACTGTCTCCAAAGGACTTAGTTTTGAATGAGAATGGAATAAATTGCTGATCAATTTTGATAACACTCTTTGATCTGCATTTGTGATACACAATCTTTGAGAAGCATATCTAAAGAATAGTAATACATCAAATATTAATGGAAAACACTTTTAAAAGAGTACAAGGGCAAAGTAAGTATCTTCACCGTGTAGTACTACATAATGTGTGGAGGAGTAGGCTGGATTTATACAGACACTTCTGGTGTCCTGAACTTAGGGTGCATAGAAGTAACTCATAAACACGGGAATTTTCCATTCAGAACCTTGTGTCTTGAAACTGATGATGGAGTGTGATGGTCAGTGAGATGATTAAGGGTTGGAGCACCTCTCCTATGAGAAAAAGAGAATTTGGATTGTTCAGCCAGGAGAAGGGAAGATCACATAATTGCACCCTGAAGTACCTGAACAGAGCATAGAAGAAAGATGGAGAAAGACTTTTTAAAAAAATGTTTATCATGACAAGACAAAGGGGAATGGTGTCAAATTAAAAGAGAGTAGGTTTTAATTAGATATTAGGAAGAAATTCTTACTATGAGGGTGGTGAGACACTTGAACAGGTTTCCCAGAGAAGTGGTATCCCATCCCTGTATGTGTTCAAGGACAGGTTGAATGGAGCTCTGGACAACCTGGTCATGTGAAAGGTGCCCATGACAGGAGGTTAGAACTATATGATCTTTAAAGTCCCTTCCAAAGCCATTCTGTGATTCTATGATAATAATTTAATATGTCCTAGATGCTGTACCTCTGTGATGTAAGTTATCATCCCTAGTTTTGTCTTGTGAGACAAAAGACTCAGTGTTTCCAATAAATGTCTTTTCAAACAATGCCCTTATGAAAAAGTTAGACAAAAACCTGTGTGTTTTCTTTAGCCTGAGCTGCTTTGAAACTGATTGAGCTGGNGGTTTTAATTAGATATTAGGAAGAAATTCTTACTATGAGGGTGGTGAGACACTTGAACAGGTTTCCCAGAGAAGTGGTATCCCATCCCTGTATGTGTTCAAGGACAGGTTGAATGGAGCTCTGGACAACCTGGTCATGTGAAAGGTGCCCATGACAGGAGGTTAGAACTATATGATCTTTAAAGTCCCTTCCAAAGCCATTCTGTGATTCTATGATAATAATTTAATATGTCCTAGATGCTGTACCTCTGTGATGTAAGTTGTCATTCCTAGTTTTTTCTTGTGAGACAAAAGACTCAAACAGTGTTTCCAATAAATGTCTTTTCAAACAATGCCCTTATGAAAAAGTTAGACAAAAACCTGTGTGTTTTCTTTAGCCTGAGCTGCTTTGAAACTGATTGAGCTGGTATTCCATGACAGAATTCTTCTCTTCAATACTCTGATTTTTGTCTGTATTTTCTAAGGTAGATGTTCCCATTTATATAGGACTAGCTTCTTCAAACATGTTGAACTGAGGAAAAATATCAGTGACTTGTACAGCACCGTCTATGATTTATACACTATCATACACAGTCTGTGTCTATGCTTAGAAATTCAGTATTTGTAGTACTTTATGAAGAAGTTAGATAACTCTACAATAGGATTAGTACAGGTCTTGTCAACTAAAAGCCAAAGCTGATTAAGTCAAATTTTGGCAAGTCAACATATATTAAAGTAGGCAAAGGCTTTCAAAGAAAGTGTTTTTACTATTCTGTGATACACCTTCAGCAGCTTCAGTAGACCTGAACCTCCACTCATTTCTACTCAGTCATTTGACATGATGTTTCAGGACTGATTTAAATCAAGTCTTTAGAAATTTGGAGAAGACTATTAATTGTCTCGCCTCAGCAATTCTCAGTGCTACTGAGATGTTTCCCAAATATTACTGCAGTGCATTTAACAAATACAGAACTTGACATTGCCAGAATATATTGCCCAATCCTTTATTATACTAAATCTTCTAAAAAACCTTTTTTATTTTGATAAATAAGAAGCCATGAATGACAAATTATACATGAGCATTTTTAAGGAGAAACCTACTATTACTGAAAATTAGGGACTTAAACTTCTGCTTCCTTTTTCTGAATTTCCTTTGCTTTCAATAGCACTGACCCAGTTCATTAAAGTTACCTCAACTGTACTAAACAGAAAGTAGGGATAGAATCAGGATAACCTCTCTATTGTCTATATAGCCTTCTTGTGACTTGAATATCATGTATTGCTAGTCCTTTCCCCAAATCTCTTTTTACTGTTCTGCTAAATTGAAATTAATATAAGAATATTTTATAAACCTGCATTTTCCACTACTCAAATATATTTCATTAATATTCATCCATAATTTTTGAGGAAAGTATCTTATATCTAAGCAGGGTCTTCCAGGCAAAAGCAGTCACACAGATTAAGATTACAATTTTTTTTCATATATATTATGTCATTATCAGGTAATATTAATTTTTATAGAGTTCAATACAGAATTTGTTTCCTTGCTAAATTTCCTTCTGTCTAGTGAACTCCCACTATTACAGTATGTCAGAAATTTCTGAAAGCAGAAAACAAGAAATAACTGTAACATTATTTACAGTTTGTTCCTTATGTATAACATAAGGATTATCTTAATGCATCCTGATAAATGGAAGCTGACATGGACTGCTCAGCCATTGCTCTGGGAAAAGTCTGAAAATGCCCTCTGTGTTAAACATAACTCTAATCTTTTGTTTTGTTTTCAAGCTTTTCATAAGTACTCTAATATAGTAGAATTTAACTCCACTTGGCTCCCCAAATAAGGTTTGTGAAGCATTTTTTAGCACTTTATAGAATATAATGTAATATAATTCTAACAGTGTTTTCTTGTTGGACAGAAAATAGTCTGGAAAAAACAGCCAAAGCCTTCTGCCTTAAGAAAGAGGAAACCTGGATTTCTACTTAGCAAATAAAGTCACTGTAACTTTTAAGATGTAAGACTCAACTTTGTAAAGTGATGAGTAAGATCTATGTATCTGTCAAAAAGCCACTTAGGTCTAGTTTTACATTCATGGAACATAAGGCATCACAGTAGTGTCAAAAATAAACAGTATACAACTAAGTTATTTCTTAATAAAATTTGTGTATGCAGATTTAAAAATCCTAAATTTTGTCTCTAAAACATTGTGGATTTTTACAATGCCAGGCTTGCACTTCCATTCTGTAGAGAAATCCTTTTAACAATAGAGCTAGGAATGAAAAAAGCATTCTGCTTGTGTGCTTGCTAATTTTTTAACAGCTCTATAAAAGTTCTTTGTAAAATGTGGCAACCTACAAACCTCATTATTGAATTGCAAGGGACATTTGCAATGAATCGATTTGTCCATCTGATTGAATTAAAATATTTCTGTTTTATTGCATTGAAATGTCTTTGTCTTTAGTTTTACCTGGAAGCAGTATTAAGGGATTAGTTCAGCACAGAGAAGTTGCAGCTGTACATGTTATGGTACCAAATGTGGTGGTTTTATGTGTTGTTTCACAATGACCAAGTTGTTGATGCACTGGTTCTGCTCTTGCTACTAAGTCTTGCAAATTCAACACAGAGTGAGAAAGTCAAATATGGGAATATTTTTCTTTCCCAGACACCATCATTTACAGGAAAATTCTGTTGATCAAATTATACCATCAGCAACTCCTCCGCAACTCGATCCTCTCCAGGTGCTCACTTCTGGATGAGTGATAATCCCTGCCTGCTGGCTGTGTGCCTGCAGAGGTGTTGCAGAGCAGGGTTTGGTAAGCAGGGCTGTCTATGCTGTGCTGGAAAGGAATGCTCCTCAGTCTCCTGTTTCTGTGCCAGTCTTATCACGCACAGAGTAGTAGAAAGCAGTGGAGATTTACCTTAGTGGTGCAGTGAGGCAGAGACAATCGAAGGCATGGTGTGAGTGGATGTGGTGAGCAGGGACCTGCTGCTTTGCACAGGTGTTCTTCACAGGAGCAAAGAAGGACACTGTGGGAGCAAGGGTTGGGAGACACAGCAGTTAACGCCTGTTGTGCCTTTGCTGTCTACCCTGAAAAACTTCTTGAACTAATGGTTTTCTTCTGAAACACGTTTTGGGGATTATCTTAGTTATTCGGAAAGGATGTATTTGTTATTCTGTGTGATGAGTCTTGAGCCTACAAAATTTCCCTGTAATTGCACAGCTGGGAATCACTCTGTCTTCTGACAGAATGAGTGGCAACTGAATTTAATATCAATCTGAACCATTCTACCGGACTTAGACATAAAATGTGTGCTTGTAACATCAAAATTTTATGTGTACTGGTAGCAATATGATAAAATAGATAAAGATTGCTGTAACATGATTTCTGCTGTTTAGTAATTTCTTTGTTATTTTCATGGTGCCTGAGCTTGCCACATTTTTACAGGAGAATTGGAATGGAAGTACAACACATTTTTGTTAACCAACACAAGAATGTTAAACTTTGCTGAACTATATTTTATAGTAGATAATGTCTCCACAAAACTGTGCAGCTATTTTGATTGAATACATTTTATGGGATTAGAATTTTTAGTTATTTATTTTACTTATTTTATTTTAATTAGAATTAATTAATGTATTTTAATACAAATACTTACTTGTCTCAGCTTTTTCTAATTCTTTGAGGTGTGAAATGTCCTCAATTCTTTTTGAAAATTTACTGATCTTGAATATCTTTGGAACCCTAATGTAGTAAATATTTTTTGTTCAGCAAAATTGTATCTTCTTCTCAGAGTTCAGCTTATATGTTCTCATCTTTTATGTTCCATATTCTGTTTTTTTATTTGGTACCTCAAGCACATTAAGCACATGTAAAATTGAGTTTCCTTTTCCCCCCTTGAGAGAAACATTACTTGAATAGCACATACACAACAAACAAGCAAATCTTGGGTTCTTGTACTCTATCATCAAAACCCTTTAAAGAGAAGGAGAGGCAAAAACATTACTGTCAACCACTGACAGTAATTCTACAATTTTTACTCACAAGTCTACATCCCAGGGTGTCATTTTCTGTTAACTTTTGGGATTGTAATTTTGAATTAATATTTAACATATTCTTTCACATTCCAAATATAGTGAATGAGTGTAAATCCTCATTTGCAATACACATTTCCTGTAACTGTTATTGGCTGCCTCTACAGAGAAATTGCTTCCCTGCAGAATTGCCTCTTACTATTTTGATAATTTAAGCCTTGCATAAGAGTCTCCTTGTGGGCAGGATCCCCACACATTTTCATGAGGAATTTTACCTGAGTCCTGCAATTAAGGCCAAAAATATTGCATTTAAAAGCAATCCATTTTCAGAACTTAAATTACCAGAGCTATGCTGATGCGGTAAAGAACTCAATGGCATATTAAGAGAGAGATGTGTGCTTTTAATTTGGTTATGCACATGGTGTCTGAATTCTGCTGCCAACACAATTGAAGAGTAAATTTTGAAAATAAGTGAAAAATGCCACTGAGAAACCAGGGTATATTGGATCAAATCCAATCCCAATGCACCACAGATTGACTTCAGTATCCTCCAGATAATTTTTCTACTTTTCTAGTCTGAGATTCAAAGACTACAGGAATCTTTATTCCCTGTGTGTCATGGTATAACTCCAGCTAGCAGTCAAGCCTCATACACTCCCACCAGCAGGATAAAGAGAATGAGAAGGGTAAAAGAAAACTTGTGGTTTGAGATAAAGACAGTTTTGTAGGGAAAGCAAAAGCTGCATACACAAGCAGAGCAAAATGAGGAATTAATTCACTTCTCCCCAAGGGCAAGCAGGTGTTCAAGCCCCTCCAGTAGAGCAGGGCCCCATCACACATCACAGTGACTTGGGAAGACAAATACCATCACTTCAAACATCCACACTTTCATCCTTCTTCCCCCCAGTTTATAAACTGGGCATGATGGTCTGGAATGTCCCTTTGGTCAGTTTGGGNGCACATTTCATGGCAATGCATATGCAGTTCCACAGAGATCCTCATTTTGCTGAAGTTTTCGGTGGTGTGGTCACAATTAAACAGCATGGTTCTGTAAACAAGCTCTGGCAAGTTTAAGTTTTCTTACTGAGATAAGTGATGCAATTTATTTTACCAGTAATTATGTATTTTAGTTGTGTACCAGAAGATCTTCGACCTAGTGCTTCCCAGTACTTTGAATATACTTGTGTCATAGTGAGCATTTAAGCAAAATAGCCAAATATAATGAAGTGTGAGAAACACTCAGAACTGTTACCTAGGTTTGGAATTTGATTGCCAAGGTGATCTGAATCCATACAAATAACTTCAGCATAAAGCCTTAGAGGAGGACCAAGAGAGCTGGACTGACTGCCACTGATTTTTAGAGAAAAGCAGGAATCTGTACAGTCCTGCAAATCCCAAATATAAAAGGTGGCATACTTTTAGGATAAGCACAAAACTCTCACTAGTGGCAGCAGAATGCTGTGAACCCAAAGATATTTGCATAGAGATTTGCTTCATGAGCTCAAAATGAAATAGAATTATGTACATTATGTTTACAGATTTCTACCTGCCCTAATCTATTTTATTATTAAGATTAGTACATTTGAGAAGAACGGTATCCATATTTTGCTGTTAATTTTTGGGAACAGAATGTTTGTGTTTAAATGCAACAAATAAACAGTGTTTCCGTAATCCTAGTTATACTTTCTTTCCGTGGTATACGATTATCCTATCTGGATATAAATATCTGAAGACTATGTAAAAAATAGGTTATTTCACCAAACATATTTTTCCTTTCTAATGTGATTTGCTGAATCCAACTCTCCTCAGTTATCTTAAATCTTTCTTCTTTTCCTTAAATATGACATGATTGCAGTGAACTTTGATTGCAGTAAGCATTGCTCTTTTATATCTATTGCATTTCAAATCAGAAAATTGAAGCTATGTAATTTACACTCAAGTAGGGAAGTGGAGGGGAAATGCAGTAGTAGTGTCTCTGAAATCCTCAGGTGACAAAGTGTTCACGAATGCTCTCTTCAGGGTATCTCAGAGGATCCCAGCAGGAGTAGTTTTAGTTTAATTTTAGGTCAATGAATAGGCAAAATTTTGCCAAGAAAACCCTGATACTTTTGATATTAAGAGATGAATAAATTCTTCCTGTAGATGGGAATGGTAATTTCTATAAAATTATTTTGTATGGTTCTGAGTGAAAAAGGACTGTGGGTATAAAGAATCAGCTGTTATGAGGTCCTGTTCTAAGTCTTTCTTGCCTTGATTTTTCTGATCTTTGTATTCTTGTTCATCTCCTTCAATTTTCTGTCCTTTCAGAGGCCTTTAATCCAAACCTTTGTTCATTTTTAGATGTCTCATTACTATTCTTTCACCTTATTGTTTCATTTTCCCGAGATACACGTATGAGAGAGAGCAATTAGCAAAATAGTTTTAGAAGTAAATGGAAGGTATGTATCCTTTTCATCTTTTATCCTCTTCATGACATTTTTAACCTGTTCTAAATAAAAAAGAATATTTAATGCTACTTTTTGTAGTTGTCTTTCAATATCTGTAGTTAATTTTGAACAATGTTCTAAATCTTGTGTGTGAAAGGTGTAGGCAGTGGTCTGTGCTAGTTATGTATATGCAGAGCTTGAAAGGCTGCATACAGGTAGTATTTGACCAGGGATTAGAATAACAATGGGTGTTTTCACATATTTCTCTAAATTGAGTCCGAACTGTATTTTTTTCTAAAGAGTGAAGATATACATTACCTCTTTCTTTTCAGTGAGACTATAAATGTCAAGGTGATGCAGAACACTTGCAGAGTGGCTTGAAAAAGGTCTGTTGGTGACACAGTTCTATGAAGGATATCTCTGGTGTGTATATATACTGTGTATAAAGCATATCAACTGAGTGACCACGGCCTATGAACGACAGCCTGCAGAATTGCACCAGTTAACTTAATCCATTGTTTCTCTCAGTCCAAACAGTTTATAAAACTGGCTTCTAAGCTGATGAAAGAACAGCCATCCAGGAGATACAGTTCAAATGTGATTTAATTTTTGACTTGCTTGTTTGAGTACATGAATTAGAAATACTGAGTGAGCAGGAAAATATTGAGAGATGCACTGAGTCAAGCCAAATAGCCAGACTTGCATTTTTGTCTAACAGAAGTAGCATTTGCCTAGACAAGGGTATAGAAATACAGCAAGTGTTTGAGAGTAACTTTCCTTAGTCTGTGACTCAAGGACTTGCTGAATTGCAGGAGGTATCTTTGTACTACCAACATTTAAATGGATCATTTCATCCATGAATTAGATTGAGGTGTTTTTTTCAAAATTGGCCTTGTTTCTTTAATCTGAACAGCTGCAATGTTATCATAGAGTGAACTTCACATTACAAATAGTCTGCATGTAAAAAATAGGTTGTTTCCAGTCTCTCTCCTGATAGTTTCATTTAATGACTCAGTTTTATCATATTACCAGAAATATCCTTATTTGTGTTTGCCACACCATTTATCATAAGCTAGTATTTGATCTGTTTGTTACACTTCCTTTTCCAGTGTGGAGAAATGCCACTTTAGCAATGCTGTGTACTCACTTTTTTTCTGGTACAGGTGCCATTACATACTCCCCATCTTGCTCAGTACCTTTTCTAATTCTTCCATAACATTTCTGAGCTGGTTCAAACACTAGGACTGCAGATAGTTTTTAAAATGTACATGCATTTATATAGTAGCAGAATGATGTCTGATGTTTTGCTCTCCACTTTTTCCTTAACAATTCCTAGTACTCAAAATTCCTTATTGAACTTTTCCTAGAAATATCTCTTACACCAATATCTGTTTCCTGAGTATTTCAATGGACGTTTTCAAAGCCCATTATTGTGTATTAGGATTTTTTTTCCCCCAAACATTACGTTATATTTTTCAACATTTAATTTGATTTTATTTACCAGCTACTCAGTCTCACAAGATTCCTGAATAATTTTTTAATTTTGCTAACCCAGATAATGAAGCAGCTACACCAAAATTTCCCTTTGCTCAGAGTAAAGAATGGCTACAACACAATACCTCAGAAAAATGTCATCAAATTGGCTCCTTTCTCAGTCACTGTCTCCTCTCTAGACTCAAGGTGTCTGCAGAATCCTTTTGCCAGTTCATTCTGTTCCATGAAGTTTCCAGTATTGTATGAAACCTGTTTCTGCCTTTGCTTAAGGCAAAGTGTTATGAAAAGGCAATGGATTAGACTCCCACAAAAAAAGTCACTTGGAAATTGTATACAACTTCTTCATTCATTTTACCACTGCTGAACACCAATTATTCAATTTTTCACATCCTTCTGCTAAAAGTGTAGTTGCATTTTGTATTTCACAAGGTTTCTCACCCACAGCCTCATTCTACTTCACACATGCTCATTTTTCTCTTATGAGCAACCAGAAGGATTATGACACTTGATACAGAAAGTAGTCATTTGTGCTAATTGAAAGTGAATGATAAGAGTATACTAGGACCTATTCCAACTATGTTCTAGCTGTTTTTTATATCTAAAAATGCTGTTCCTAAGCTATAGTTTTCCTTTGCTTTAAAATGGTCAGTTATTTTCAAACCATGAAATAAAGTGCATTTTCCCTTCCTTTTTTTAATAGTGATATGCTTGAGATCAGGACATTTGTAATATAACCTTAAAACTTGAGCTAGTTTAATTCAAAATCTGTCACCTTTTTCTAGCCCATAAACTTTATTTTCTCTCTCAGAAACACGTACTTACTTCCATTTCCTCCATCTGTGCAAATTCGGTCCTCCTTCCTTCCTTCTGCAATAATGATCACAGGACCCCAACGGATATCAGCATGCTGCCATGCTACCAAAGGTTATTAATGCCAATATTGTTAATTACTGATCTGGTAGAATATGCTGATTTAGTGGCAAGGACTGGTCTCATCTTCTCCTGAGGGTGTTTTCTTAAAAATACAGAATACCGATTTTTATCTTTTTATTATTGTTTTTTCTTCTTTTTTTCCCTTCAGCATGAGAATATTCAATAACTAGGTAGTGCAGCTCCCAACTAATTTCATCTATTATATTTGAATTATGTGGTTTTACAGGACTAGAGGGTAGTCTTTCAGTAGCTACAGGATGGCACAAAAGCTGTATTTTTCCCTGGAGACCTAACTCCTGGAACTCACTCTTTGGTCAGTGGTAGTTTCTGTCTATCTGAGTTGAAAAGCTTTTTCTTCCACTGGCTGAAGGCCTGGACCTGCTAACACTGGTTTAAAAAGGCTGTCAGCACCATGATATGAGTGAGATGAGAACTGTGTCCTGAGTGTGTGGAAGATGGAAAACTGCAAGATAACTAGACTTAAAAGACCACCTGTTACCAGCAAAATCAGTATGAGCAAAAGGTACACAGCTACTTTAAATACAAAAATTCACATGAAGCCTAAAATTATTGGAACACCTGCAAAATTATTTCCACCTTTTCCATCCTTCTTTTCATGGTTTTAAAAATTGTGGTAACAATTTATTACATTCTGCAACAACAGAAAAATGTAAATCAAAACCAGAAAGAAATGTATGAATAATGAAAGGAGGTAGCTTTTATATATCCAGCTTCCCTGGATGACTGATGTTTGTCTTCTTAGTAAATAGGGAGGTATTTTGTTGCTTTACAGTCTTCTCTACATAAGACATCATATCCTTCCTTTCAGTGCCTATTCTTCCCGGGAATATTTTCCCTTTAGCACCTCAGTCTCCCACTGAGAAGAAATCTCTACTCCCAGTGCTACCTTTGGGGTTTTCATGGATCACTGCTTTCAAAGACTCATCTGTTTTAAGGTGACAATGTCGAATTGATATTTATACCCACAAACACTTCATTTTAAACTGCCATAGGCAGAAGAGGCAGCTCTATTTCTGTTTCTGGAGGCAAAGACCACTAGTTCAGGATTTCAAATCTGGGGAGCATTTGGGGCTGCTCAGCAAGGGAGGAACGGGAGGAAAGCATCCACTACTGCTAGAACATTTCACCATCCCCTCAGGACTCACCATTAAAAGTGTTCTCAGCGGTAGATTGTTAATGATAAAGAGTAAAATCTCTCCTGTCCTGAGAAAGCATGACTCTACATTCCCTACAAATCACCTGATCCTCAGAAAAGCGCCATCCCTTTATAAAATGCCATACCTTGAAAATAAGAATTTACATCATTAGGTCATCTGTCACTTGAGGTACTGTCCCACTCCCATCTGTTCTCAAGACCCTGCTGGCCTGGCACTTTTTCCCTCATATTGGCATATAATCCTGGCATCAAACTGAAAGAAAGGGGGCTGGTGGGGAGGCAGGGGAGCAAGCCCTGGGGTTGGTCAGAGCTAAAGGATCAACTGCTCCTTCCCAGACTTATAGGAAAATTGTGCTAACACTAAATCACTGGAGGAGAGGTTGATTTGGGTTGGTGGCTGGGCATGTACCTTTCCAGTGTAAAAACAGAGTAATCCTTCTCTTGGTATGTTTTTTCCTGTGATTTGAAATGGGCTACAGCGAAAAATAGTTTCTTGGCATCTTGTGTGTAGTAGCAGAACTGCACATATTGTCAGTGCAACATGCAGTGCAGTGATCATGGCCCCTCCTATGATACAGCCATGTTTTTGTATCCTGCTTTTTATGTGCCCATAATTAACATGTCAGTGCTAACAATAAAGATTGCTGAAGGTCAGAAGTGACAGGCAAATTTTGACAGCCTCTTTTTCTGTGGACTGCTGGGAAGGAGAACTGAGCATATTACTTAACAAAACCAGCATTTTCTTATTATCTCTTCAAAGATTCGAGGAGGGAGTGAGGCAATTACTCCTTCACAGGGGCTAGAGCAGTGGCAATCACCTTTGTCTGATGTGAGCTGCACATCAGGCAGCAGAATTTAAAAATAGCAGGCCAGTCTCCCCCTGCACAGTAGTGCTGCTGCTGCTCTGGCGAAGCACATCTGTAATTTCCCCTGAAAGCTGTCCATTTGCCTCCCCTGCAAACTGTTTTGAGTGGCCAGCATGGTGGCACAAGGTGTCCCTAGCTTGGTGGGAAAGGTGGCTGGCTGTGCAGTTTGCAAAAGCAAGCTTAGTTGGGACCACAGAAATCAAGCTAAAACACTGGGGTTTTCTCCCTTTTTCTTAGTCTTGTATTATTTGCAGCAGAAACAGAATGTTCACAGTTAACATTTGAGCATGTCATTGTGCAAATGGCTTCATATTTAAGATGCAGAGAAACTAAATTTTTTTACCATGGCAGATTTGCTCAGTCCTTGCACTTGTAAATTTGTTGTTACTAGCTGACAGATACAGAAAGTATTTTGGACTAGTGACAACTGATGTGACATCATAGAGCTCTGATATTTGTTCATTTTTTATCAGCCAAGGAAGTGATGACCTGATTTTTTAAAAAATTATGTTAAAGAGGTGGTTGTCTGGTGTGATTTGGACAAGTTCCACTTACTTGTGACTGTTGAATTTTCCTTGTTGTGACACCTCTAGCTCGTTGCAGTCAGCCTCTCACCCTGTGATGTGCCTGGAGCAGGAGGGAGGTTGCAGCTCTGCAGAACATCTGGGACTGTGCTGTCTGGTGGTTCCAGCACACGGGGGAAACCAATAAAAGGCACACTCTCTCTTATCTTCCTGTGGCTAAAAACACCATCTCTGCAGAGAATCAGCCATTCCAATTCTCAAAGTTATAGAAAAAGATGGCTAAAAGAGAAGTGAAGAATTCCCTTAATCCCCTATCAAATAATGCCTTTATTATCCCTGACACAAATTTACCTCTCACATTTTAATAAAAGTCTCCACTGAGTTTCATGACTTTTCCAATATATTCTAGCGTTATACCTTCTTTACTGGTGGATTGTATCCTAATCTGAATCTTTCCCACAGTTGGAACAGTATGCCCAGGTAAGTGGTTGAATGACCATGCCTGGAAGGATTTAAAAGACCTATAAGTGTGGCACTTAGGGACATGGTTTAGGAGTGGACTCGGCAATACTCTTAATGATTGGACTAAATTATCATAAAGATGTTTTCCAGACTAAACCATTCTAATTTCTTTGATTCATAATTATTTTGCACTATCTTTCTAGCCACAGGAAGCCACAAATCACTGTTACCTGTGGACAGAGAAAGTATGTAAGCTAGTCTTCACAAATTGCTAAAAAATTAACAAACCCTTTATTCTGGGAAAAAAAAAAACTGATATGAAACGTGTCATTTGATAGAAATGATAACATTTCCTAGGTTTTACTAAATGCCCTTTCTTTCCCAAATTTCTTATGTTTCTAAATATAAAGGAAAAAAATATAAAAAACTTCTACATCTTTAAATTTTTGGTAAATACAGTACATTTATATTTTTCTAAATAGTATTCAAATCTCATTGCATCAAATCCATATACATCTTTTGATTTGGAGGTGGTGAATACAAGTATTAAATCAGGATTATGAAGAAATCAGAACAACTTGTTCATTGATAAGTTTCACCTTATTTTCTCTTCACTTCTAAAGATGGAGGATTTGTAAAAATCTTTCCATCAAATCTCATGTCTTCTTTAAAAGTTTCTTCTAGTTATTAATAAATAATTCTTTTTTCATTCATATTGTTTCTTGGATTCTGTCTTTCTTTCACTTTCTTTGCTTTACAGAGCACTTGGATACCACAAATAGCAAAAAATATCTCCTAAAATATCTCCTAAAATATCAGAGTAGTGCTCTTTATGAAATGTGTCACAGTAAGTTCAAAACACATAGTTTCATTCTTGCTGCTAAATTTAGCATAATTTGGATGCTCAATTAAAAGAAAATGCTTTAAATATGATAAACGACACATATATTTAAAAGTGGTACAACTGAGAATAAAACTTAGTTCTTTCAAACTATTCATGGATCATTTATCATAAGAAAAAGATCCTTGCTACTGGTAAGCTGTCTTCATGTAAGGGGTACTAAACCTAGCTTAGTAGACCATAAATTTGGAGCTTTTCTTGAATGATTATTCACACTGATTCTATGCCTCAGAACAAGAATCTGAAAGAAGGTTGTAACAGTGTTTACTGAAGTGGTGTTTGCACTCTAAAGTCTCCCACAGCCAATCTGCTTCAGAAAATAATGACTGAAAAGCATTAGGCTGATACTTAGTCATGTAGCTAAATGGGATAATGCATTGCACTGAGGCAGGAGTATCTCTGAATTACTGCAGGTTCCATTTATGACTCAAATATTGTCAGCAGAAGTAAGATTGCTGTTATTCCTTGGATATGTTTTTGCTGTTGTATAGTGTGTGCTGTTCCCAGTCTTCATCCTGAGCACTGACTAAAGATCTGTTTATTTTTTCTCAAGGCAGTTTCTAACTTATGAATTTTTTGTTTATTTGTTTTATCAATCATGAGACAGTTTCAAACAAGACCAGGCTTTAAATACATTGTTCAGTTTCTTCTTATATAGACAAAGACTAACACTGTAGCTACAGAATTATGAATTCTCTCATGTTCTTTGGATCAATGTTCCAGAGTAGTATATATTTCATGTTTTAATATTTACTTACTATATCCCTTTAGCCCTAAGTATCTGGATTTCTCTCACAGTAAATATTTGTAGTTTATCTTATGTGGGTTTGTTTTTTTTATAAACGCATAATAAAGTGCTTTGGGTTCTAAAATCCCATGTTTTATGTAAGCATGTACTGACAACAAGCATTTTTATATGGCAGACATTTTTCTAAGACTGTATCAACCACTGAAATATTACTGTCTTTGTTTTTCATTATTACTGATCTGTAATGGTCCATGCTTGGCTTTAAATCTGATAGATCCTTAAATGAATCTCCACTTATTCTGCAATGCTGCTTTGCACTAGATGTGATAGTGTCAAATATAGTTCTTTTAGTACCACATGTGTCAGTGTATTGTAGATCCAGGCAGAAATGTGTGGAAAATATTAAAAAGGTTGCAGCCCTAGCTTGCAGGTTTTTAAAGCCTATTAAAAAGTTAGGGGCTTTGTTTTGGTTTGCAAAGAATTCAAAATCCCATACCTTGAATATTCTGGATTTAAGAGAATATTTGAGAGGAGAGCTTGAGAGTTTGTAAAATGTGTTACTAAATGTGTTATTTGAACAGCTGTAGAAATTTTTCACTTTTAAATTCCTGAAAAATTAGCAGAAAAGTGATGCTTGTGGAAGACAGACACTTGTTTATGCGAAGAAATGCAGATGTGTTGTTTGGCTGTGATGAATCCTCCTTTTACCTGTTATTCACCAAGCAGAGCTGCCTGCAGCAGCTATCTTATTACAGAGTGTATTCTGTAACTCCAGTCCCCATGTCTATATAATAATTACATATTTATCTATTGTAGACTTATCATTACTGAAATAAGTCCAGGTCAAACAATGGCTCTTTGCAGCAGAGATTATGGTTATTTTTCTCTGAAGTTATCCTTGTGTTCTGGTCTACCATGCCACTAGACAAGGAGCTGAGTCAGCCCTGGTCAGGGGACAGAACTGTGGCTGGAGCAGGGCCACATAGCTAGAAGTAGTGGGTGGTGGAAACGGGAGAAGATGTACTGGGGAAAGAGAACTCAGAGAGCTCTGGAGCTCTCTGTTGATTCTTTGAAAGGCGACTTCTGTTTACATCTGAATTAGTCCAAACAATCAAGAATCAGGGGACATTCAGGTCACAAACATCCTAAATTAGTAGAGGTGTCTCATGCAAACGTTGTTCCAAAACAGGGGCTTAGCATAGTTAATCTGGGATGAGAAATGAAGAAAATGAACAGGAAACAGTCTCAAAGAAATACAACATAATTGCTTGTTTGACTGATTGTCTGTTTGTTTGTTTAAATAAAAAAGAGTAAGAAAGTAGAAAGAAATAGACAAAATGAGCTGAAGTGTGTTTCTACTTCTGCTTAATTTTTATTTCAGCTGCACTTTTTGATATGTCTGCTATTATTTGTAACTGAGGGAAATTGATTAATTAGTTCATTTTATTTGCAGTAGCCATTAATATGAGGCCCACTAATGTGGGCAAAGGCCAGGAGCCAACATTTCAGAATGCTCAAGACCTTATAATGCTACAGTGGATCATAGAGAATTTCATACTTCTTATTTTGGATTTTATTTTCCTGTTCTTCCTCGTACTTTTCCCATTTCTCTTTAAAATAATATACTCAGATTTTTATAAATGGCCCTAAAAGCCTGATGAGAATGATGCATGATAGCTTTACTCTTCTTTTGCATTTATAGCAGATATACATCTTTTCTGGGTTTTTTTAAAGAAAAAGAGAAAAATCAGTTGACAACATGTAGATTTATATTAATGGTAGTTGTAAGTAATCAGCAGGACACATTGTCTGAAATTTTTTCCCTATTTTAGATATATTTCATCTCTAAGTTTCTCTGATACTTACCAAGGGGAAGGAGGAATATTACTTATGAACTATCGAACTTGATTTAGATTTTTGAGGAAATACCTTCTTATTTTCATAGTGAAGTCAACAGTCTCCAGATCTCACTGGTCATTATTTGAAAGTACATTGCTGGGATACAGAAAACTTTTCCTCCCAAGATTTTAGTTGTTCTTAAGTGTGCTGAGAATAGAGAGGAGGATCATGAAGATGAGAACAGAATAAAATCTGAAGGAACTGAGTTTGTCAATGCTTCTTTAAACAACACATGAATTATGCTCCCTTTCCTGATCAGAATCATGATGACAATGCATTTTCCAGAACTATTTTTGTTTTCCATAAGTCAAAAAATAGAAAACAAAAAACCACCCTCATTTTATCTGTCATAGTGAATGGATGGTGACAGTAGACTGATTTCTATGCCTAGAAAGATTAATGATGCTTCAAGAGCAGATCTTTTACATTCATCATTCATTGGAGATTTCCATCACATTCCTAATGAATACTTTGGGATTCAAGGGCTTGGGAATAGATGTCATCACACATGACATGAGAAAAAATGCAAGGCAGCTACTTCATCACAGAGCAGTATCTTTTCTGTGTTGCGAGCTGTATCTGTGTTGACAGTTTCAAGCTTTTTTGACTAAGGTTGAAACATTTCCCCTACTTTTTACTGCTTTTATATGCTTTTAAGAATTATTATACACACAGAGGAGTGTTCACAAATATTTGGTTTAATTAATTTTTTTTCTTGAGTAGTCATATACCTTTTTCCTTCTTTCTTCTCTGAATCCATTCCTCCAGTGGAGTTCTTCCAAAACCAACTCTCGCTTGCAAATTTATCTTCTTTTGTATTTTTCCAAGCTGTGCATCTTAAAAAGTGACTTTATTCAAAAAGAAAAAGAATCAACATCTGCTGTATCCTTTGCAAGTGTGGATAAGGTCAAGCAATTTGGTGTTTTTATATATGTTTTATAAAACATATACTTCTGTTCAGAAGTCAAACACTTTTTTTTTTGTCTGTTTGTTTTATTTTACAAAGATATATGCATCTCTTTATACCTAAAAGCCTCACACCTAAGAGTGCTTCTTTTTCCTCTTTGGGGGATTGTTATGTTCTATTATAATAAACAAACAACAAAGTTCCATATAATTTTGGGGAGCTCAAAAATATGCTCTTACGAGTCTGGTTTTGTTTCTGTTAGCTGAGGCTGGTAATGCTTCTTTTAACTGAGGGAAAATAGCCTTTTAAAAGCTCAAGTCCTACAATAAATAGGTAAGCACTCCTGCTGTCTGTACAGGCTAGCTGTAATGTGGAGTCATGTAGTTACAGGATCTGACAAAGGAAATAATGATGCATAACATGGAGTTCATCCTCATAACCTCCCATGTGGGAGGTCATAATTACATGAAAAGAAAACTATTTGATATAACTCACTTTGTATTTAGGAGGTCATGAGCATCTCTTGCTAATAGGCTACACTCAACATGAAGTAGATGAACAAATAGAAACACTTCAAAACTCAATTTCTATACTCCATCTCTTATACAGTAATAAAATGTTTTCAGAGTGCCATATAGAATAAACTTGTTTAGGGCTATCCTTTTTTTTATTTTTTTATTTAAATGCAATAATTTTCTAGTGTTCCATCAATTTTAACTCTATTTGAAAGTACTCAAACATTCAGCTGTAAAATAAATACAACAAAGTATACATTTGTGTGCTAAGTTTAGAACTTAAAAGTATAGCATTGAATGATTCTAGGAGAACTAAAGATGAGAATTTTTATTGTTAGTGAAAGACTGGCAGTCAATTGCTAGTATGGATTGTTACATTTGTGAGATATTAGAATGAAACTGGTAGACAGAAACATCAAGCTGAGACATAAAGAGAATCTAAGGTTATTATTATGGCTTGAAAAATTGTAAATATTGACCCAAAAAATTACTTTTAACCAATGGGTTTATCAAGACATTCTATCCATTAGTATTTAATTAGTAAAAAAATCAACAGAAATAAGAAAAACAGTTGTTAAATCTTGAAGGTCAGCATCAGAATTAGAAGCATCAGAAATTATTTGCAAAAATTATTTGTAGATAACTTTTTTAACATCTTATTAGTAGCATGAATGAAAGTCTTATAAAGATCTTCTTTGAGGTGTTAAAATATGGTACTGGATAATTTTAAAAGGCAAACTGTACAGTACTAGAAACAAAAACAACAAAAAAACCCAGGGTCTTAAAGGAATGAATAGGAATTTGCACATTGGTTGCTCGTTTCTCACAAAAGACAGCATGAAAAATTCCTAGTTAGGAGAATGCCAGCTCTTTAAATATTCAGGTGCATCTCACAGTACCTTACCATGTTCATTCACTAGAAAGGTTCGTTCTGTTTTATCATCTTTGAAAAGCCACAAAAGCAGAAATGTGACTCACAAAAGTCCAATACATTTAAAGATGTTGGGATTTTTTTTGCTGTTCCTGTCCTTCCATTATTACAAATTTCCTATGATTCCTTTAAGCCATATGTTACCCTGAAAGTGGTAGCATACGCAAGTTTCAAAATTAACAGTGTGCAGCTTTGTAACAATTAACCATCTGCTTATAGGGCTGGTAGGAGCTGAGAGCAGCTCCATGGAAGTCAGGAAAACATTAGAATAGCATACCTGCCAAGCCTTAGTCATGAGTTACACTACACTGTAATTTGTAGTCCCCTAACAGCAGTGAGAGGCAAAACTGCACCAAAGTTGCAAACCAAATTCTTCCTAAACATTTGTCTTAACAGACTAGTGACAGATTAAACAGGTCCAGGAGCAGATGTCACATAAAAGAAGTGGATTAAAGACAAGCACAAGGGGATAGAGTTGATAAAGAACAAAAATTTCCTGAGTCTGGGACAGGTATTAATTTGGCTGTAGCTTCATCTGGGTGTGGACACATGAAAAAGGATAATTGCACATCATCCCCTTTAACCAGAGTCCTTCACCTGTTCCTACAATGTATTTATGTGGTACAACAAAAAATCCTAGGGAGTTTGGGCAGTCTTATCTTTGTTAGTAGGATAAATACAGGCATACAGTGATGTGTGTAAAGAGAACCTAAGAACTCCTGCTGGGGCACTGCCTCGTGGCCATTCCTGGATAGCTGTGGACAGAAGCTGGGATTGCATTTGAGCAGACAGCATTTACATCATCTTCCTCTGCCATGATTGAGATTGTCACAGTAGGATCTTACAGGTTTATTTGGTTCTGTGGCTTAGCATGTGATGAAGAACCTAGCATTTTCCTGGTATGTTACTTTAAGCACTAAGATTTGATTCTAAAGAGATTTTCAGGAATCTGCCTGGCAAAAAATGCACATGAGGAAGAGTAATCAAAGACCATTTTCCTTTCACTTTCTCCCTTCATGAAAGAAATCCTTAAACTGAAATAATCTCTAGACTCTCTATTGTGTTGCAGGAGAAAACAATTCAGACCCAGGCAAAAAATTGACGTCCGATTGATTTTTATCTCAAAACATACAATTGTTTAATGCGGAGGAAAGAGGGAATAACTTAAAAAGAAGCTATTAGGAAGCTGAGTCCTGGGAAATACAGATTTTGTTTAAAAGCCCACGTTAAAATAGTTTAATTACAAGCTTTGAACAACAACATCAAATAGGAGGTGGTGCTCCTGCCCTTGTTCTTATTCTAATACCTATCTCCTGGGTCCAGTTATGATATCCCTAATTTCTGAGGAGCTAGAAAACCTGTACAGTTAACAAGAAATTAGATAGCTGCCCACAAAACTGTTCCTTACTAACAGCTCCCTGAAGAGTGAGATTATAATTTTGCTTTCCTGAGCGAGTGTAAAGAAAGTTATCACCATATCATGTAGTGCAACAAAAAGGAAAAGGTACCATGAAAAGAAAGAAATTAAAAAAAAAAATTCATCATTTTAACTGCTAGAGGATATTAGCAGTCAGATCACTTTGTCAGCCATATCTGCAGAAAATTCCCTTCCACATTATTTCCTCTTCCAGTTTGATTTGTGCTTCCTAATCCTAGGAACCATACCTCTTCCAGGATGAAATCTTAATCTTTATCTGATTCTTAAGAAAATTTTAGGGGACTGTATCCGCTGCGCCCCTTTAGCAGATTTAGTGATTCATTTCTTTGAGAATTTGCCACCCGCTGTACATACAAAACATCTTTGCTTAAGACAAACCATTATTNCATCCCAAACCTGGCTCCTGTGAGCTCTGTCCCCATCCCACACTCAGCAGAGGATGATCCTCAGCCCAGTTGGTGGCTTTGGCCTTTTGGTGGATGCAAACCTTCCCCACCTGGGATGACTGAACAATGGTTTCCCTTTATCTAATCAGCAGTTTGACTTTCAGTCCAAAGTCCCAGTCTTCAGGGAGGCTTCTTTGGATTTAGTTTCTTTATAATGAACAAAACTTTATATCAATGTTTGAGGCATGAACTATTTTCAGCCTCTGCCAGTATGTTAACAATACACATATATTAGGCTGGAAAGAAAATGGCTTATTAGATTTTTAATATTTCAAGGAGGATCTCTCCCTCTTGAACAGCAACACTTATTTCTGTCCCTTTGTAAACAAGAGTGGACAATGATATATTTTGCTAATCTCACTCCGTGGACACTCAGGGCAATAAAATTTCCAGTATGTGTAGATACCATTCTGTTTTTAAAAAAATGGATACAAAAAATATCTTCAGATGTTTCTCTAAAGATACCATTAAGCACAGCAAATGAAGCTTGTACTCATGCAGTTTACCTAGGACTGCATCTGACTTTTTCCAGGAACATTGTGTTTTCCTACCTAGATATTCTGTCCAGGAAAAAACGAGGTTTAGTCACCTGATGAACAGATCAAGGCCATTTGCAGACATCTCCATTGCACAGGATCAGATCTGATCTGTGGCATATGGAATGGATCTCATGCCTTTGGGATGCAATGAGATCTAACGTGCATGCACTGAATAGGTGATCTGTGTGAGCACACTAAATCCAATTCACTCTGAGTGCACTGTAATGGGTATAAATCAAGGATGCATCCCAGACACATTAGTCTCACTGCATTTCATTTTGTCTGGGAAAACCTGGACAGAAATATGGTAGCCCTAAGCTTCCCACATTCCACACTCCACACACACATGTAATAGGTTCATGTCTTGAACCCTTGGTCTCTCTCGGGCTTTTCATTATTGTTGATACAACACATAAATCTCAAATTTATATTCTGATAATACAGGACTGGAAACTCTGAAGATGCATGAAATTTTTACCCCTGAGCAGCAAAGAAAATCTTTTTATAAATTATGAATGTTTAATTTGACAAGGTGCTTTCATAGTAACAAAAACCTCCGCCATTCACTAATCTTGTTGCTCTGCTGGGCCCCATCAAATGTCCAGAAGAACAGCTTGATGATATTGAAAATATGCAAACCTTTTAATAATTCTTCCTACAAAAATGATCTCATGGAAATTTAATGTGTATACAGTATATTTGGAAGATAAGTTCTACATCAGCATGTAGGCTTCAAAAGGGGAACAAGGCTATTAAATAGCACATCAGAAGTGATGTGAGATGAAAAGTTATAGGTTGATCACATAGTCTTCCTTGAAAAATAAGATTAAATGTGTAAATGTTAGATGGGAGAGAAATATAGAGGTGACTGGGAAAAGAAATGTTCGATCAAAAGAGAATATGTTGGAACTAAATTAGTCTTTGAAAACAAGATACTAAAAGGGTCTGCCAGGTGCAGACAGGAAAGAAAAAGTGTAAAGTAGATCATCAGTAGATCACAGGGTAGGAAGTCATCTGCTAAAATAAAAGCAATAATTTTAGCCAGGGAGAACAGGGAGCTGTTACTGTAACAGCTATAAGTAGATGGGGTTTTTTTAAAGTGGGACAGAGGTTTGACATTTGATCCAGGCAGAGGGAGGTTGAAAACTCAGATGAGTAATGACTTTGTTTTCAGATTATGTCTGCTGGATTTTTTCTTGGAGGGCATAAAATTTCGCTAGCTGCGAAGAACTCTAGCTAAGGAGTATTCATAATTAGAAGTATGCTTCATACATGAGCATAAGAAGCCTCATCTTTTCTTCCTACATGAAATACCATTTTGCAGTTAAGGCAGAGTGAGGTGTATAAAACAGGCAGTGCCTGTGCACCCCAGCTCAGCTTGCAGTGTGGAGTGAGCCAGTGCCTTGGTGACAGCGGTAAATTATTACTGCACAAGAGCTAGATGCTACACTCAGAGCACTCATTGTACTCTGGGAGCAAAAGAGAACACATCTCATATGTGAAGGCAGGGATCTGTTGTTAGTACAATTAATGTTTTACCAGCCTGACAGTCCAAATTAACCAATGCAAAAAACGCAGTGTAGGGGAAAAAAAAAAGACTTTGCTGATCTTATCTAAGGAAACTTCTTCTGTCTTCCCTTTCCTTCCTTTGAACTTCTCAGCATTCATCTGGATCCCAGGTTGGTACTGTAGTAGGGAGACTCACAATGGGCATCAGTACCCCAACTTCTTCTCTCAATAAAGTATGGTGCTCACGGTGAGCTTTTCTTTCTCAACAGCCTTGAGTTCACCCAGAACTCCATTTACTTGTCTTCTCATCACAGCCTGCTTCTGTCACATCAGTCTACAGCTGAAGGTTAAAAATTGCACAACTTCTCCTCCTACCTTCAATTAATCCCAAGGGCTATGGTTTATGTTGCAGGGACTGCCAGGTCTGCTGGCCTTTCGCTTGTCCATGGGATTCTGTGAGCTGGGTCAGACATCACTCATGTAGCCAATGGCAACTTTTAGCCATGACAGAACCAACTCAGGCCCAGGCAAACCCAGACAGGTCCTGAAAGGTTGGCACAAAGCCCATTTCTGGGCCATATATGGGAAAACAAGTGCGAAAAAATCATATTTGGAGGATATGTCTGCTTTTTTTAATTCATCAGACAAAGGTACATAACACTGAATAAGGTTCTTCCATCAATGAAAGTCTGACATGGTTTTAGAAGCCAAGCTGAAATAGATTTTATCGGTAGTGAGATTCAACATTTTAGTTCCTGTTAGAGGTAACAAAGTAGTTACTATGCAAGTTGTCTTTGCAAGACCTACAGAACTGCAGGTATGTGCAGTGGGGCTTTTTGTCATCAGCCTTTGTCTCAATATTATTTTTTTAATATTTTAAATGGTATAGATAATCATTAGGCTGAAGTGTTGTGGGTTTTGTATCTTTTGGGGTTTTTTAAAGGGTTGAACACTCTATGTGCATGGATAAGAAATGTGTCCATAGAACAAGTAAAAATATTTTCAAATTGCATCCTATTCCTTACATCTCTTGTACATTTGATTCTGCTACATTTAAGCTTAGTGCCATGTTGTCCAAATAGCCCTATTGTCATTCAGGAAAGGTGTTAGATTATATGTAACTCAGGATTTTAATTCTGATTTCCAAAATGTGACAAATGAATGAGTAAACAATAAATGAATAATAATTAATAGGCAATTCTGTGAACACCGGAAATAATTGATTGGATAGTGTCATATATTATTAGTCTACCTCCTCACTGCATTTCCTGTGATAAATTTAATGATCTGAAGGCAAGCACAATACCATTAATATACTGATATTCATCTAGTGATAGCAAGAATTTGATATCCAACAGACAGTATAGGAGGTTTTTCCAATACAGGCATTAAGTTTGTATCTCTGTTCTCCTGCTTGGAATTCACAAAACTTTTAGTGCCTCAGCTGTCTCACAAACTTGAGACCAGTCACAAAGATTTAGTGTTAACAAAGAGAAATCAATCAAATTATTGAAAATTAGAAAGTTATACTGCGCTAGACAGGACAAGTTCCATATAATGCTCCTTTAAAAGTCATCTAGATGTTTGAAATATTTTTTCCGCATAGAGCAAAGAATTAGATAGTAGTCCTAATACTTCTAAGAGAAAATGTGTAGAGAAATGTGAGACTTCTAGCTGAGTGTAGTGAAAGAAAAGAAAAATGACATGTGAAAAGAACAGTAAGATACTTATTGCTGCAATTACAATGAAAAATAAAAGAGGAGGATTTGTAACATTTTGATGAAAAGATTTGAAGGGAGTTTTAGTATTGGAAAAGACTAGTCTCAGAAAAAGAAAAATTAGTTCAACAGGGGTTCAACTGTGCTTATAAAATCGAAGCACTGTAATAATATTTTGCATCTGAGGGTAATTTCAATAGCAGTCAAAATGGTATTTTGGAACCAAACTTCATAAATGTGAAGAAAAGAACTAATGGCATATGTTGTATTTAGAGATTTTATTATTCATTCTTCTAGATTTATCACTTTTTCCAGAGCCCTCCTTCAAGTCAAAGTTCTGTGATAAAATTATCTCAAAATCTGCAGTGAGTTACATTTGTATGTCCTAAAAGATTTTTCCCTGTATAATGCTGGGGTCAGTGTCTGGAAGCATGTGGGTCATTTTACCCACATCTCAGCATCCATCTGAGTGGAACATCAGCACAATAAAATCCTTACAGTTACTGAAACATAAAGTACCAAAACCCAATTCAGTTGCATGCAATATATGTTGATTTATTCAAATATCTGTTGATGAAAGCATTGCAAGAGTCCATTTTTGATTGGACATGCTAGACTGATCATTAAAAATGCCAGATGGAGTTACTGAACTCAAAAGGGGGGAAAGAGCATAATACACTGTGTATGAATTTTAAGAAGCAAGACAATAAAACAAGTGAAAAAAATTAAGTTTTCTGAAACAGGAGAAGTTCATCCACTCACTTTTCCATCATTTATAGTTATGAGGCAAATAATTTCTATTTCTTC
>VZTN01030220.1:98404-110700 GCA_013400515.1 Erpornis zantholeuca | reverse complement strand
AACAACAACAACAACAAAAAAAATCAGTTTTCACTCAAAATTTTATATACTTTGGGCAGGATTCATAAAGGGTCTATGAGTCAGGCAAGATAGGCCAAATTAATCTCCCAACTATGCTGCCTACATGAACAACCTGGGGAAAACAACTCTTGGTGGAATTGATCTGGCACAGAGATCTCCCCAGATAGAGATGAGTATGCCAGTTTTAGAAATGCCTCTTTCCTTTAATGATGCAAAATTTGCAGACAACAGCTTTAAAATAAATGGCCATTTTTTGCTGTCCATATTCAGGAGAAATAAATGCAGAAGAAACAAGTACCACTTAAAGTTATATATTGACTATTTTTAAATAAAATTAAGCAAAACCTCCTTAACATCAGGATACTCATGTAATAAAATCTTTCCTAAACTCTCTGTATATTTACCTCTTAAATTCTTTGCTGAAAGGGGAGGAGGGTTGTGGTTTGGTTTGGTTTTTCTTACCTTCCAAGTAGTCAATCAACAGATTAATTCATTCATTTATTTGTAAAATAAAATTAATAATCATATTTACCCATCATAAAACTATATTTATCCAATTATACCCAACAATTATACCACATAGAAAACTAACAGACTTGAAGGAAAACTATTATGAGAGTATATGTATAGAAATACAGGGCATCTTCAGGCAACAAAAGCTCCAGTTGTGTCACTTAAAACATTCAGGTAGGTGAGTCAAAAAGGCAAGAAGCCAAGACTGAAGAAGCCAGAAAAAGACAAAACAGAGGGCACGGATGAGAAAAGTTACAGTATAGAAAGCCTGAGTATTAATTTGCATCACACCCTTTGCTTCAGAAAGGATCAGCCAGAGGACTCCATTGCCCAGCCCTATGAAAAGGCAGGTAGGCTCTCGCAACAAGGGGCAAAATACTTTGAGTTTGCCAGACCTGGAAATCATTTGCAGAAACATAAATTCCTACTATTGTAATGCTCTGAGGTTGTTTATATACTAAAATATGCCTGTTTGCTTTTCTTTACAACATAGGAAAAAAAGAGAGAAACATAATAGTCCTTTTTTTTGAGCTTGAAAAGTACACTAGGCCAGATGAGAGTGTATTATGGATAAAGTAATTTAAAGGGTTTCCTTTTGGGCAGCAGTGTTTTCTGGGATATATTTTCCTTTCAGGAAAGTGTTGGGCAGCACATCAATCAATCAGAAGCTGAGTGTAAGGAAAAACCAAAAGAGAGGTGAGAACTGACTGAGTGGATAAAAGCAACCAGCAGAGATCCTGCCCTGGAATCAGCATGGCTCAAATGAGCTTCCCCATGCTGCAGTAATTACTGACCTTGTTTCTCAGCAAGCAGTGGCCTCCACCAAAGATGAACAAAACAGAGGTTCTTGAGCTAGGGAGGTGCTTTCACTTAAACAAATTGAAGAGGGCCAGACACAGGTCCCGCAGCAAAGACACCCTGCAGCTCCTCTGAGAGCCTCTCTGCATCACCAGCATGTGGCTAGATGTTTGGGTGGTAGCTGTTCTAAGGTATGCAGCCAGTGAAATTTCCCTAGTGCTGCTCCAGAAAAACCTCAGCAACAAAGAGAAAATGGTTGCTTTCTTGTTTACGGTAAGAGGAAATGTGAAATATATAAATGCTAATATTTGCTTTAACGTTGCTGACATTGATTTAAATCACTTGCTACCACACTGGATGGACTGCAAGGACCTTAAGAGGACGGAGAGGGATTATTTTCCACTGTATATAAACCTTAGGAAACAATTTTGTTGAATGTTCATGGCCCTTTTCTTATACACTACATAGATGTTATAGAAAGTGCTAAGGTAGATGGGTTGCTTTTCAGTACCTCTTTTTTCCTTGCAAAATGAATAGTGATTATAGTGTTTTTACGCCAATTTCAATTAGTTTTTTGAAGAACCATTGTTCTGTTGATATTAAAAAGAAAAAAAATAAGCTGTCTAATCTCATCCTGCACAAGGAAATTACTTTTATTTTACTAAATTACATGCATGTACAATGTGTTTAATGCAGAAAAAGAGAGGTCTTAATAGCATAATACATATTCCATTTGTATTAGATGCAACCAGCTGCTTGAGGGACTAATAGAATAGAGAGGATAATACTCTTTAATGCCTTTCTGATGGATTCCACAAATCCTCCTGATACCTTCATGTGAGAAGTTTACATGATGCTGCAGGCAGGCTTTGGCAGAAATGGCTGTACTAACTAAATATTGGCCTCTGCCTGCTTCAGATTATGTTTGAGGTTGGATGGGACCCCCAAAGTTTTCATTTTCCAACCCCTTGCTCAAGCAGGGTCACCTAGGTCTGGTTGCCCGTGACCATGTCCAAACAACTTGAATCTCTCCAAGGATGGAGACCTCTGCAATCTCCCTGGGTGACCAAGGCCATTGTCCAGTCACTTTCCTGGGTCTGCTGAAGGTCATATGGAGCCTTCTGTATTTCAGTTTTTGCCCACTGGTTCTTAACCTGTCACTGGGCTCCACTGGGAAGTGCCTGGCTCTATCCTCTTTACTGCTTCCCTACAGACATTTGTATACACTGACAAGATTGCATTAGAGCCTTCTCTTCTCCAGGCTGAAAAGCCCCATCTCTCTCAACCTTTCCTCACTGGAGGTATTCTCCAGTCTCTTAATCACCTTCACAGCCCTTCACTGGCTCTCTCCAGTAGCTCTACATCTCTCTTGTGAAGCACTCCAGCTGTGGCCTCTCCAGTGCAGAGTAGAAGAAAAGGAGTACCTCCCTCAACCAGGGGGTGGACCAGACCAGGCCTTCTTTGTCATTTAACACAAAACTAACTAAGAACCTTTTTTAGAGCTGTCTGATAAATCCTTAATAGATGCTTGGATTATGCCGCCCTCAATTTTATTCTTGTTTCAGGGAAAGGGAAGTTATGGCAATGCAAACTATTTAAAGAACATACTTAAATTTTTTAAGATTCCTTGGTTGAGAATGGACATCACTCAAGTAATATTTCTGTCTCCTTTGTGCATCTTTCCAGTATTTCACCCCAGGACAGTAAGCAATAAATAGGCAAAGAAGGACTTTTATAGAGACTACAGTTATTATTTGCTTCTGGATGCATGTAGATCAATTAAACATGAAGCAGGTGAACCACATCCGGAAAGCCTGTCACTGTCCTGCAGATCTAGGAATTGCAATGATATGCCATAATTGTTCAGTCACTGTCATGACCTTTGTAGTAGTTAAAAGCTGTAGTAAGCACACATGGCATTAGGCTGCAGCTTGTATATGAATGAAATGTCAATTGGTAATCTAGAATCATTAAAAGAGTTAGTAACTCCATGTTTTTACATATCTCCGTTTTCAATTATAAAAGTGTCATCTCTCTACTTACTGCATTAATGCAATAAAATTCTAACTTTCACAGGAAACTTGCATACAGGTTTTAATAAGGTAATTTGTTGAGGAATATTTTTGAAATATTAGAGCTCTACAGGTGCAACAGAACAATGGGTATCAAGGCTTTTTGCTTTTCCTGAACTAAGGCTGATAGGCATTGTTACAAAGGAATTGTCATCAAATGATGTATTGTGGGTTCATTATAGCATTCACTATAATTGTGATCACAATTAAACCTCAAAAATTGTTACTGTCAGTTTAGGATGTATGAAGCTGAAAAGACAGTTTGCAGTGCAACATATTTCATTATTATTAAAGACTGGATAATCATAGCCAGCTGCTGTTGATCAGTCTGGAAATCTCACACATTTAAGAACATGTCACCAAGTTGATTCACTTAATTTTGGGGTTGTTTTTGCAGTTACATTTTAACTGTCTCTGTGGGAAGAGCAATCTTAAATGTCTTCCTTCACTGTCCTTGTCCAAACCACCACGATCAGATTGCATCTTCTCTTAAATGCTTTTTAATGCAATTGGAAATTTTTTTGTAGTCAGATTGGACTGCTGTATTGTTTTCTTTGAAAAGACATTTCAGTGCATTTGGAAGTAAGAAAAAAATGTTAACTTTACATCCTCAAGTTGGACCTTGGACTCAGAAATGTTTCATCTGAAATATTTTTTTGTAGTGTTAGTAGATAAAATTCTTAATTTATAGAATTAGAGCATCTTCCTCTAGATTTTCAAATTCATAGCCTTTGACTTTGATATTCAAAACTTTAGTGCTTTAGTTGATACAAGAGTGTAATGATTGATTATATATGGAAATTATAGATTATAATCTGACCACAAACCCTTCTACATAATAAATTTAACTTTACTCTTTAGATGGTTCGTCCAATTGGAATTTTGAATTGAGTGCTTGAATTATTGGAGGTTGTATTTACAAGAATTAGAACAGAACATATTTAAGCATTTAATAGAATCATCATATGTTTTATTATTATTTGTCTTAATAAATAATAACAAAAATAATAAAAGTAGATAAAAGACATTTAAGTATCACAAGTCTTGCTGATCTCAGGGAGCAAGACTATTTCAATTGTTGTATTTGACCTCCCAGTAGATTTGTGACTGGTTTGTCATGAAGGCCTCAAGCCCTCGACACATACCAAGAACAGCTTTCTCTATTGAAATTTGCAAGTTTTGAGTTTGTATCACTTGACATTTATTATTATTATTATTACTATATTAAAAAAAAGCTCTTTTGTATTTTCCAACTTATTCCTTAACTTGTAACTGAAATGGTGTCTGGGAGAGTGAGAAAAGTATGGGCTGGAACTATGAGAAATTATGATAAATATTGTCTCAAAAATTAATTATTTTAAAAAATACAGCATAAAAATTTAGTTGAAAGGTACAAAAGGGCAGTACATATTTCAAATCGATTTCCATTGTTACTTGAAAGCTTAATTAAACAAACTATTCCCATGAATACCATGCCACTGCTATTGCGATATGCAATTCTAAATGCAACATAAATTAATTTTCATTTTTCACATTCACCTTATAAACAAAATCAGAGACTTGAGAAAATAGCATCCATTTGTCAGCTACAGAGAACTTCACATGAAATTACTGTGTTATACTCAGTGAACTATGTACTATGCATATATGAGAATATGTAAGAAAGTGAGGGTCTAAAGTGAATGAGAATAGGAGGTAGAGAACAGAATTAGAGACAAAGTAATGTCAGGAAAAGAGGCAATTGGACAGAGCCTGTATATGCATGAGTATTTAAGGTGGAAAAACCTGAATCTGACAAGCCTTCATGAGAATATGAATAGTTCCCCAAAGTAGTCTGTTCTCATTTAGACTTAAGGTAAGACTTAAGGTGTTTACCTCTGTCCTGCATTACCTTCAATAAAGTATTAAAAAAAAAAATATTTGGGAAATTCTAACTGCATTATAAAAATGGAATTTCTTAGATGATTTTGCTTGGTAAATCAAAGTACTACAGCATTCATCAATCTTCAGAATCTTAAGTTTTGGTATCATTCAGAATCTGTGTTTAACAGCTGGACTCAAGATTTTCACCTGAAATGATAATAAAATAAGGGGTTTTTCCTTTCTCACAAAGTTCCTTTCCAAAGATTCCAGGGGTAGACTTATTCCCCAAGACACATATGAGATCTTACACTGATTTAATTTTAAAAGTGGCCTGTATTTTGCATCTGAGTCTTTGTTCTGTTCACTTTCAATTCACTTCAAATTTATAATTGCATCTGCTTATAACTCTGGCAAAATCCACAAGATTTCTCGCCTTTTTCATTACATATATGAAATATTATGCCAGTTTTTGTAACATGGTAGACTCTAATAAAGACTGTTTTCAGTGTGTTTCATCTGGTGGTTAGCTTTTCCACTGCTGCTAAAATAAACTCCTGATAGTTTTGAGGTTCAGGGCATTATTAGTTGTTGTTTAATATTTTAGATAAAAACCTAAGCTTATGTTGTAGAGAAGGAAATTTCTTCAGTTCCGAGGTCTGAAGTGTTGTGCAGTTAGTATCATAGCAATGGAGGACTCCATGTCACAACCTTAAAAAAATAACTAACTTTGTGTGTCAGTAAGAAACATAATTTTAAAACATAAGCCATTTTTAGCTCCCATATTTATCAGATTTCATGAGAATATGCTGTGCTATCATATGCAAAGTACGATAGCAAAAGTATCCTCATCACAAGGCATCAGGGCCAGGAATTTGAAAATTTATTCAAAATTTGAATCTAAGACATATATTAGGAATATTCCATATTGTGCATAATGACCATAGCATGGTCATTACACTCATCCCACCACATGCAGCAAGCTCAGTGACATGTTTGACTGAAATAGAAGTTGTACTTCTGATGGCTCTGTACATGCTCCTTATATGAGTGCAATTTGTAGTCAAATATCATACTTCAAATAGGGCAATAAATATCTTCATGTGTAGTTCTTGGATTTCATAGTTGTTCAAATACTATATTCCTGAAGGACATTTAAAGCAAAGAGGTTCAAAAGCATGCATGAGGATAATGAGCAAAAGGAATAGTCAAATATTAGAGAATAAAACTTTTTAAATGCTGCTAGATACACCTGACTCCTTTTAAACTTTGTGTGATGATTATAGTTCTCAGACTTAATTCTGGAGTTTACAGGTTTCAATTTCATGTCCGTATATTTCCTCTGGTCACTCATAAATGAATTAGAAATTACTACAACTTCATCACTGCAGATGGTTCTTCAGGCACATACCAGCGAGTATCAGAACCCAAATACAAGAATCCTTATTATGCTACTTTTATTTGTACCTCTTTTAATTTCATGTTCTCTGAAGACAACAGTAAAAGTATGACCCTGGGAATTGTCAAAGTTTTATTGCAATTCAAGAATCCACAATTATAATGGAAATTACTGGAAAAAACATTGAGAACCTTAGCAAGTGTTTATAATATTTTCTAATCCATTCTAACTCATTTCTAATCCAAAATATCTCAATTATGGCTGTACAGAAAATAAAAAAGCATCTAAATGATCTTTTTTTGCTATTCATAAGGTATCTGCAAGAAAATTGGAAATAATTTCCCCTTACTGATGTCTTTCTCTGAACATAACCAAATCTATATGATTATTGAAGGCTTTTCCCACAATTGGCATTTGTAGGCATTCCCACTAGTGTGGCATTTGTAGGAATATAGCATATCCATTTTCATTCTGCAGTTCTGGTTTATAGGCACCTACAGAAAATACTATAAAAGCTATAGATAAGTATTTTTAAAGGTATAGATTTACTTTATTTATCCTACGTGTTTCAAAAGAAGAATCCAATTTATGAATCCCTTTTCCTAAGCCAACTAGACGTGGAGAGAGAGGAATAAAGGCTGTTGATATATTGAGAGTAATATATGGCTTGTGTCTTTTCTAGTGTATTGTAGACAATGAAAGTCTTTGAGCTCTTTGAGCTAGCTCTGACAAAGTTTTGAGGGACACAGCATTTTAGGAGCTGCTGTAATCCTGCAAATATGTGGGGCTGGTGCATCCCTCAGAGTCCTGGTTGGAATGCACTGAGAATTACTGGAGTTGGGTAACAAGGACTACCAAACTCAGCTTTCTTTAATACTGAAACCTGACAGCGGTAATGCTAACCCACTTTTCAAAAAAAGAGTGAGAAAATGGATTAATTTATCTGTACTTTCTCTCTTCCTTTGTTCTGCATGTTGGTAGCCCTGAAGGATCTATCAAAGGTAATGTTAGTGCTGAGTGCCATTGCTTTGCAGATGGAAGCTCTTGGGGAAATCCTTTGTCCGTGCTGGCCAGTCAAGCTGCAGATGCAGGAGCAAGAGGGAGTTGTTTGATGGCAGATGTCCCCAGCATGACCCCACACAAGCTCCTTCTGCAGAAGAACATTATTCCCTCACAGTCAAGGGCAAGTGACATTCTTGCTGGGGGTGGTGTGTCCAGTTCACTCCTGCTGATCACATTATTGCATGTTTTTTTCTTGTTACAGATATTTGAGCAGGGATAAATTGAAGATTTCTATTGTTAGTAGGGCAAATTGGTATCCACAGATGTCCATGAAAAGCAGAAATGCAGTTGTGTAGGATTAGTAGGTGGCAAGATAGTGCCAAAAACTGATAAAGCAAATTACTTAATATAAAATTTCTGACACTTACAAATATATTCTGGTATAACTTCTTTATAAACAATTACAAAAATAATGTACTGTAGCTTTTTATAATTTTCTAGTCCCCTATTTGCAAACCCAAGCTGTTTTCAACTCTCAAACTCTCCCCATGCAATTATTTTTTCTCATGGATGAGTGATGTAAAAATAACCAATTTGGAAAAAAACCTAAAAACTTTCCTCATTTACCATAATATGTTGTTTCGATTTTACAGAACTTGTTACAGCAACAAGGACACTGATGGCATTTCACAGGATTATTCACACTTGCGTGGTTCAGAGAGAAAATAGAAAGTGTGTACCTAAAACACACTCTTTACTAGTGGATCCCCAGTTCACACTTTCTCTCACACAGACGATCATACTTGCAATTATGGGATCTATATACGTTGATAGAAGTTGTTTTCTCTCAGAGGAAAAGCACTGTTGCCCTTAAAAGCAATCGGTTTTAACAAGGAGTTGACAGAGCAAGTGAAGCCATCTGCTGGCATTTACCATAATCAAATCAAGGCAGAGCTCTGCTGGTCAGCTCTGGTGGGCATGGGCAGAGGTCCACAGGCAGACCCACAGCAGATTGCTGCTTCAGCTGGCATCTGGACTCACCCTCCACTCTGTTCCTGGGCACAACCTGAAGATGGACGTTACTCCCTCCCCAAGGAAGCTTCCTCATGGGCATCCCAGCGCATCTTCCTGGTGCTTCACCGGGCTGGGACACAGTTCTGCCTGCTCCCATAACAGAAGTACTGTAAGTGACATAGTGGTCTCCACTAACTATTTTTTTAAGCTACTTTCAGACCAAGGACAGAACATTCATTTATCTTAAAGTTGTGCATTTATGCTGGGTAAGGCAGGAGGCTCAGAGTGGGAGGCAGCCAAGAAGCCCAACCAATATAGTCAGTGCATGTGCCTGATTGAGAGGAAAGTTTTATGCTTCTTTTGTAAGATAAATTATTTTTCATTTCCATCACATACTTTAACTTTTATTTTTCTTTGACTGTGGAAAATATAATGACTTTTAAACTATCACTTCCTCTGGAGAATAATCTGTGTTTTTTACTGTAAGATCTGGACTGTTACTACTATTGTATGCATATCTCTGTTCAACAGATAAATTTTATCAATAACCCATAATATCAATGGAAAGTGCTAATTAGTACCTCAATATGTGAATAATCCCTTTTTATTTCAAATAACAAAAAACTTTAACTTTACAATAAGAAACATTATTATGATTTCAAAGTCATAAATACATTATGAATGGGTACCTTCGAAAATCCACTTTCTTGAAGCTGTCGGCTGGATGAGTTTTAACTTCTCTAGTAGATGCCCTGATAATAGAAAATGGGAAAATAAAATTTAAAATGCTAAAAAAGAAGGTTTTATCTTCTAATTTAGGCTTATTTAAATATAATCCAATTTATTTAAAAAACAAATAAAGAAATAAGCAAAAAGCCAGGCACAACTTTCAATCCGAGGTTTTATTTTTGCAATTCCTCTATTAAATGTCATTGTGAGGAATTTCAGTTTGCTTTGTGTGTACTTACACCAACATTGGATATTTGGGATTTTCAGAAACCTTTTTATGTAATTCCTAGAAAACAGGAGTTTAAACACAAAGTGGCATCTGGAGTAAGAAGTCCTTCAGTAGACCTTATATTGAGCTGATACTAAGGTACAAGAGGTCATAATATGCTTTGCTTTGTTATATGGAAAAAAATATAAAATGAAAAATTTTCCTCTTTTTTTAAAAAGGCGATTTTCAAAAAAGGATAAATCCTGAGCCAATTCATTTGAGGGATATAACTAAAGATTAAAATTTTTAGTTGTTTTGTTTCAGACCAGTTTAATAGACATCCTGTTACAGTAATGTAACAGGAAAGAATAAATTGGAAGAAAAACCAGCTGTAATACTATTTAAAGGAGAAATACAAACAAAAGGCAGAGGATGTTTATAGCAATAAACTAAAGCTAGGAACTCAGGAAATTGAAATTTTTAGAAAAGCACAAGGACATCTATAGACAGATTTAAGGATAAATAATATTTCAAGGAGGATGAAAAAGAAGAAATTGAAGTGAGTTGTATTGATCACACTTTTGCTTGATATGGGGGTTCATCTTTTGACTGATAAATCAAATCTAGCTGATCAATGAGATTGGGGCAATTTCAATTACGTGACAGGTTAAAGCATCCAGAAATAGATATTATGATAGAAGATGTTAGAAGAGTACTTCATTCAAACCATATGATGAACTATTTTCTATGGCATCAGTAACTTTGAAAGGTTTTAACAACAGTTACAGGAACTAGACATATTTAAATGAGGAGTAATTGGAATGAGAGTATTTGGAATGAGAGTAATTGGAAAACTTGCACTTACATAGTTCAGGAAGAATCCTTCACTAAAATTAGCTAATGTTGATTTTCAATTGCTCATGGAACAGCCAATATGGAAAAAAGACAATTGGGATGATCAAACTAATTATGTCTGTCAGTTTGTCATAAACCCTGAAGAAGAGTGCGGACAAACTGATAATAAGAATTTATTGAAAAAGATTTAAAGGAAAGCAATGCAATTTGTGCCAGGAGGGATAAGTTTATGGAAAACAGGTCTTGTCAAACCAGATTTATACCTTCTATTGCTGAAAATAAAACCAATTATTTATGGGAAAAAAGAACGAGCAGCAAGCTGTGGATACAGACAAAGGCTGAGGCCTAGTATTGGTTGTGTTGTTAGCCTGATGCATGCAGGATCCCTACTTTAACAGGAGATCCCCTGGAGTAGTCAGACCAAAAGAGCAACTCCTAAAATATTCTGTCTGCTTTGCCTCTATTTCCCTCAACCTTCGCAGGTGAGGAAGGAGCCTGGGACTATTTTCAGTCGGTTTCTCGTAATGATTAAATTTTCAGGGGAAAAAAGGATCATTGAGAAGATATTTTAATAGTATGAATCCATGTACAGTTTTTGGAGGTAAAGGCAGTCAGAGTATCTGTATTTGGCATTGTTTCCATTTCACACATTCCATTTCTTTATACAGACCAGAAGTTACCGATGAAAGAGGTCACCAGGAAACTGAGAAGATTTCATGGACAAGCCACAAGAACTGCTGACAGACTGGAAAGATGCTTGAGAATTTGGGGAGTCATTCATTGACTGTGAAATCTTAGCAAATATTTATGTGTGATTTGGTAACCACTCATACATGCCTAGTAAGGAAACAGGAATCTGATAGTGGAGAATAGATGTCCCATGGTTGTGAATTAGTGTAAAAACTTCAGACTAAAGAAATAAAATGGCATATTTCAACAAGAGTAGTAAAAATAATCACTCAGCAAGGACTGTATCATTTTTTCCATTACTTGTTTAAAGCATATGATAATACATTTCATTCGTTTTAAAGGATACATTAATACATTTCATTCAAAATATATTTTATACAAAAGGAAAACAAGCCAATATAACTGTAAAGCCAGAACAGTTGTGTTAGAGCGGCAGATTGTGATTCACCTCACAGGTTTGATACAGAGGCTCTTACTATCACCACAGGTTATATGCCATAATCAGCTGCACAAGTACTGCCAAGAACAACCTCTTATTTTGAGAGTCCATTAGCTGCCCAGACTTTCAGAGCAATTCTCCAGCTGGGAGGCATAAGGAGTTGCTTGAGGATGAAATTCAGAGCATGCTATGGCTAATTTCTGAGGTGGAATTTCATTAAGAGACAACAGCCTGGGAGCAAGGATACAATTACCCTATGCCTTCAGGTGTCTGAGGTATTGTACCTTTGCAGGCACTGACTGTACCCTGTGCTCCTGTCATCTCCCTCAGGGGAACATTTGTCAGAGCTAACTTAATTATTCCACCCATAGCGTAGAAGGGAAGGCATCTAACTTTCTGTGCTCTGAACTACACCAAAAGTGGATGCCTACAGTAGGGGCATGAATATCTTCCATTGTGGGTGGCTATAAGCACCAAGTGAAAACAGAAAGGAATACAGGGGTGTGTCACCCCAGCATGTCAAAGGAATGTATGGNTAAGGGAAGTCTTACAGTCCTGTTGAGGAGAGAAAAACACAGTCAAGACTTACTCCTAAGCTTACACATCTAAACAGCTTCTCTAGTTTTGTTGGGCAAATAAAGTTTTTATTCCTTTGATGTGCATGTGTAATTCTCACTGGTGCTAATGAGAATTATG
>VZTN01030220.1:56192-96582 GCA_013400515.1 Erpornis zantholeuca | reverse complement strand
ACAAGCACAAATGTTCTGTGTGGAAATTGCTTTTATCCCTCTCTCCACTCCCCCTCCGCCTGCTTCCCTCAACAGCAAAAAGGTTACTCATCCTTGTTCTCTTTGTAAATCAGGTTATTTTGCAGGTATTTTTTCAGTCAGTAGCCCATCCTGCTTATTCCTGCCTGTATGTAATAACTTGAACTAAAAAAATAGCATGATTTTCCTGATCCCATCTAAAATCTGACAAGATTTCTTTGAATTTCATGGTAATAATTGCAATCTTCTTGCCTTGGTGGCCCTTCATACTTAATGAGCATACCTTCTGTTCCCTTCTTGAGGTCATTCATACAAATATTTTACAGTTTTATATCCTGCAGAGAGCTTTTGGAGAGTGGACACTGCTGAACTTTCAATTTAACTCCAGTATTTTTGTCTAAACGATGGTTTTCCATATTTCTTACAGGAAAGGCACACAGACCTGTGTTTAAAACCTTAAGGAACTGCGACTTGAAAAGTGATGTTCCTCCTATATCCATATGACCTTTACCTTCCGTAGAAGGAAATGAAGCTACTCAGGCATGATTCATTCCAGAGACTCACAGACTGGTGGTTTTTCATTCCTCTGCTTTACTCAGTGTATTCACAGTTTTCTTGCTTTTTGGCTCCATGTTTTTTTAAGCAGCAGGAGTTAGGATATCTGCAATTTTCAAGTATCTCCTATAAAGCAATACACCACTTTTGCCTTTTGCTATTTTTTTCATATCCATCTGTCACAACTTCTCAGATGCAACCAAACACTGAGCTTTTATTTATGAATTCTTTCAGTGCTCTGAGGAAAAAAAAAAAATCAGATGAAGGCAGTTTGAAAACATCTGATTAAATCAAGTATCAATTTGTTCCTTGCTATACCAGGCTGAAATCTTGATCCTTCACTCCTGATATTAACTCTGATGGCAAATAAGCTTTTTAGCGAGAGTGGAAAAAGTCATTAAGTGTTCAGAAATTTTCAGCATCGTATGCCAATCACTTTCAATTTCTGCAGGAGCAGACTAATGATCTCTATTTTTTTCATCCTCCTTCTGGAGTACTTACTTGTAACTGGTTTCTCTTGCAATTAATTTTCTCCACGATTTTCCTTCTCTGACTTTGTTTCTCTAACTCAAAGTTTAATTGTAGTGCTGCATTTTTGCACCCATCCTCAGTAGTTTGACCTGGGGTTGGTTTTCTATGCTGTTCACTTTGTGATTAAAATGACAAAGAGATTACAATTTCTCAGCTCAGTGCCCTTGATATTCTTTTAAATTACTAATCTCTTTTACACCTTCTCCTAATACAAGCCATTTGAAAAATTCTTTCCTCCANTGTTTTTATTCTGGCCTTTTTTGTGCACACTTTTAGGGTTGTGAAATTACAATGTTATGTTCACCCATACCCAAGTTATCTTTTAATCTGATGGCCTTCAAATTATTTCCTCATGGTTAAAACAATACACAGATTTCTCCATTATGAATGACTTACAGCTTTGTTACTAATTGGAAGAACTTGCAGGGCAGTCAATGTCTATCTATGTCCCTGTTTTTTTGTTATTAAACATTTCCACTGATGAGTACCCTTTTAAGGGTTTCAAAGGATCATCATGACATTACCTACCCTGGTTTACACTTGCAGGAATATGTTCGAGATTTTTCAGTGGCTAATTCTTTATTTTGTGACACTTTGCCACTTGAACATCTTTTATTTAAATTTCTTTCTATCTTCCATTTTAGGACCAGATATGAGCCTCAGCTACAGATGAGAACTCAATCTTTTGAAATAACCATCCCTGTAACTGTTATATCCTTTCACAATACACTTATTTCTACCCAATTCCTTTGTCTTGCCCGTGTTGCCATCTTTCCTCTAAATACTTGTTCAGCACAATGAACCTGTGTCTCTGTGTGTGTGTCCAGGTCTGCACTTGAATATTGAGAGTCATTTTACTTTAGGAGGCTAATTATAACGGGCAAAGGAGTGTTTTATTTCCAGAATTAAAAGTGTCAGCTAAGCTGCTTATAATTTGAGGATTTAAAAACCTTTGGGAACAACCCATGAGGCAGATCCATGAGAACAGTGTAGTCACTGCAGCAACCTCAAAAATGCTTCAAATATTCCCTGTTGTGGAAATAATGAAAAAGTTATGTTAGCAATATATAGAGCCAATTTCATAAACCCCCATGGATTAATAATCTGTTCAACATTCAATTTTAAAAAGCATTTGATTTTGCTTTTTCCTTACCATGTATACCTTTAGTTATGTCTTTTAGGTTTTACAATTGGAATGAGACAGTTTGATTTACTTTGGCTCATGTTTCCTATAAGTCTGCATTTAAGCATCTTACCCATGAAAGATAAATAAAAAGAAAGCATATCAAGGATGCAAAGGACTGAGAAAAATGTAATGTTTTTCTATCCTGGAATTAGAGTACCTAGGAATTATAATTTCAATCTGAATTTAAAGCAAACTGTAATTTTTCATTCTCTCTGCCCTTAAAATCATGATTCAAGGAGGTTTTCAACACCTGCTCTACTTCAAATTATGCTCAAAATTGCTTCATTGGATCGGGTCCTATTTTGCTCAAAACCAAAAATGGACCTTGTCAAAAGTCAACAAGCTTCTGCTTTGTGGCTTACTTTCAAGTTATCTCATTTGAAGCACAGGATCCAATTAATTCCAATAGAGCTGTTTTACAGATATTAAATTTACATATCAAGTACTAAATTGAGGCCAAATTGAGGAATACCGATAGTCTGAAGCTGAGGAATACTGACAGTCTATAGCTGTCTTCAGTGCAAAGCTGTATTTGTGGAATAGTTTCCTGTTATTAGACAATTTTATAAATTATACAAATTCAATTCTCTTCAACTAACATTTAGTTCATAAATACATGCATCTTTCTTAATCTGCTAGCACACAGTCATTGAATGATTTTCAAATATAGATAATAAGTTAATGTAAATAAATGGTAATGTTTATACACTGGACATACTACATATTGAATTTTTCAGAATTAATTTTTTGGAATATTTTAGCTGTGTCTCGTTAAGACAAAGTTTGGTTCTGATTTACAGGATCACTGTGGAGTTCCTTATTAAACTGTCACTCAGAGAGTACAAGAGTGGAAAAGCCATTACTGTGTTAATTAGATCTGTGGTAGTTTTCAGGCTGGTGGTGACAGCTGCCCGCATGTGGCCCAGCACATACATTATGCTTGTGGCAACACTACCTCTGCTGTGGTGGAAGACTTATCACAGCCGTGACAAAAGGGAAAAGGACGTGGCTTTTCCCCTTAGGGGGCAGTATCACAATCCAGGAAAATGCTTCAAAAGTTAGATTTATCTTCTTGCAAAACACTGCAATGACAAAACACGCTGCAGATTCGTTGCCTTTTTCTCTTTTTAAATTTATTTCTTACCTAAATGTAGCTGCCCTGCACAAACAATGAGTTACATTCAACTAGGTACAGATTTTACCAGGAAAAAATTAGATTAATGACGACTAGGGGATTATATTGTTCAAGTATGTTGTGCTTCTTGCATGGCTACAGGATTTCGGGAAATTATTCCGTGATAAATTAGGTGTTTGTACTTCTGCACTATACCATGAGGGGTCAGGTGATAGGTAGCACCCTACATCTCTTAGTATGTTTCGGCTGTTAATTATTTTCAGTTTCAGAAAATGGGGTGAGACAAAACACCCTAATGTGCCTTTGAGACATGGAGACTAGTCAAATTTTCTAAAGTGTTCATGAAAGTAATGTCCCAGGACTGTCAGTCACCCTTAGGCTGCAATTAACCCATCTGTTCCAGGGATGGTAACTCAGGCACAACATTCAGAAATTTACCTGCTCTGGAGCAAAATCACATAGGCTCACACTTACCTATGGTAAAAGTGTAGTAGGAAACTCCATCTCCATTGATAGTGTTTAGAAAATTTGGTGAACTCCTTCAAATCGCCTTGAATTGCTCAAAACTGATATTAATTAGTAGCTAATACTCATAAACCCTAAAACTCCACATCACTAGTAAGCATGCACTCGTTCTTGTGGTCAGCATACTAAGTCACATTTGAAAACCAGAATAATCTTTGTCAAGCCAGTACAGCATTTCTTCAAGAGTAGCTCAAAACTAGGTACCATGAAGTCAGGCTCACCGAAAGCAATAGTATCGCCTGCTGAACCCAAGCGATTTTTCCTTTCTTCTATTTTCAAAAGGAAAGCACTCTCTCTTTTTGCTCCCGTGGTGTGCCAGGACATGCTGCTCAGCAGTGTGGCAAGAAGAAATGGTACACAAACTGAATCATTCATTTAGTGAGTGTTCCTGGGCTGACACTTGTACTTACACTTGGGGAGCACGCTAAGTGATTATTCCCAAACACGCTGCTGTTTCTGTGCATTAAAAAATAAACCAGTCCAAACAAGAATCTGCTATGCATCCATTGAAGTCAGTGAACAATATTCTCTCCCTGCCCTTTGTGCCAGCATCTCATGCTGTGCCTTGCTGAGGAAAATGACCTAATGAATTTTTACCCATCTCTGGCTTTGATGACTCCCCGATGTTATCTTCACCAGCTTTCCACTTCAATCTCATTTCCTACTACATACCTTACCTCCTTGTATTTTCTGTCACATTTTTAAATTCACAATTTAATACTGAAAATTATGTAGAATTTTTGATATTTAAGGGATCATGGACTGCTCAAAAGAAATAAGCCAAGTCTTCCAGTCAGAATACAGGCTACAATTAGTGTGAACTCAAAACTTTTCCCATGCATATAAATNGGTGGATGAGATGTTATTATTATAAAGTTCTGATGATTAAAACAAGAAGCTGTAATTAGCACAGGAAAAATCATTCTGTTCTTCAGTTTTTTGTCCGAGATCATGGATGTGCTATCAGTCAAAGGATGGAACCCAGAGCCATTTCTCTGGAAAAATAAAGTTGTGGTCAGCCAGTAAATGAAGCATTTTATCCAGAATATTTACAAGACTGAAAAAAACTAGAGCTACGTTTGTCTGTAAGTTTTATGATTGCCGAAGGGGACGTATGGCTGAACTACTAAATTCAAAGCAAGGACAGTTAAAATATGAGAGAGACAAAATAGAAAGTTACATCAAGATTAATTGTTCAGTGTTCATAGTCCATCCCTCACATGGTGGAAGAATATAATGGTAGGTTAAGGTTTTTCCTCTCTGAGTTAAGGACTCTTTGCTCGTGGAACTCACATGCCATGTTCCTTCCATCATAACCTCCTTTCCAGATCTCTGCTGGTCAAAGGTTTAAAAAAAGTGGTAGTAATTCACATTAGAACAAGGAAATCAGAAGCTTCTTGTCCTTTTGCCAAAAAAAAAGGCAGTTTATATTAGTAGCTTTCCTTGATTTATCTTTTGATGATACAGATAAGACCTTCCAGACAGAGAGTGAATGAAGAGTAACAATTTATATCCACCCCCAGTAAATGAAGGATGTCAAGAAATTGGATTTTCAAAGGAAGGCACAAGAAATCAGGAGCCTCTATGAGCATTTCAGGTTTTCTGCTGTTCTTATCAAGTATATTTTAATGCCTGATATAAAAGAGAAATAAAACATGAAATCATTATCATTTTCTTTGACTGTGTTCTCAGAAGTAGTATCTGTCCTGACAAAAAGAGTTTGGATTTTTTTTTATCACCTTCATATCTCAAAACTTGTTTGGAAAATAGGTTCTCAGAAGTAGCAACATGTGATTTCACGTGGGGTGAAAACCAGTAAGAGTATAGTACATGACCTTAACTTGACAAGTATGGCTCTATACCAGGGTTGCACAGCCTGTTTATTATATGTAGTGGGAAAAGTAAAGTGACATAACATTTCTGATTTTGAAATGGAGAAGAGTTTATGGCTCAGAAGTCAAATTCTCTTTTTGTTTACACTGGAACAAAAAACTGAAAATTACACTTTCAAATGAAGATTGCTACACCCACAGGTATTCACTTCAGTATGATGATTGTTGAATGGGTGTGCAAAGACAATGTGATTTAAATTATGAAAAGTTTCTAAAAATATCATAATCCAGGAATCCGTTCACTGCAGAATTCAGTCCAGCAGCTCTGATGAAACTGGCAAGATGCATTGGCTGGAGTTGTCATGAATCACAATGTATGCAATGGCACTAAGTTTACTAGTTTCTCTCATGCTTATAACTACACTTATTCCAATAATGACTCTGACTATTTTGTTTCTGTATAGTACTATTTTGTTTCTGACAAGAATTTGGCAAAGGAGATGGAGAAGTAAATACCTTTATTGCACACATTAAGAGGAAAATATTAAAACTTTTTTTTTTTGGACTTGGATTTGCTAAGTTAACTGATCTCTTGCCACCAGAAATTTAGATGTTGCAGTATAATGCAGCAACACAAATCACCAGTTTCTCATGCCAATACATTTATTTCCACGAGAGGCTAGAGGAGTATCTGTAACAGCCCTGCTATAAGGAAACACTTGGTCTCCTAGCTGCCATAATTATTATCAGCTGCAACTTACTGGGTTTCCTCTTATTAATGTTATCACTTGGCACAGAATTATAATACAGGTTTAGCCAGTTATTTAGCCATCTGTGAAGTGGCTTAACTCTGTAAGGCTTGGTGTTAAATAAAAAAAAATCTTATTAGTTTGGAGGAATATGTGTTCATGGTATTGTCTGCAATTCAGTTCAATAAAAATGAAATCAGTAGGGAAATTGCTATAGTTGGACTAATTACATATAAAAGCCTAGAAAAATATGGGGATTATAGATGAAACTAAATCCTTAAATAAAGCTTTCTTATGCTAGACAGTTTTTTGATTCCCTTTCCTTGCAACAAACTATGTAAAAAATTGAACATCTCACTAAATTATCTTCCTTTAATTACTCAAATTTCAAATAGAATATTTTTCATCCCTTGTCTTCATTTCCTGGCAGAGACCAGAAAAAACAAATTAATTTCATTAAGAGACATTAGAGGTACAATATAGAATACTAAATCTGGTCAATAATACACTGACTTATTGAATCATCTTGTAATGATGTAATTAAAAATTATTTCAACAGCCCACAGGCCAAAGTACTAAAACCAACATCAAACCCCTTTCTCTTTTACATGTAAGAATTGAAGGAACCAAAGGGCTGGGGTCTAAACACAGACTCCTCTACTCATTTATTCCCAGGGATGCCACCAGCAATTTCAGGATTTTGTCTACCATTGATACACGCAAATTTTGCCAAGACTTATATTCCTATACCAGCAGAATATCCTCAGCTCATCTATGTACCCCAGCCTACCTTGCTGGAGAAGCAGTTTTCTGAGTACTGTACTAGAAAGATTGGAATGTTCAGAAATCAGTGCCTACACTGGTATGAAGAAAGTTGAAAATTAGTTATGGTGCTGAGAAGCCAGCATATTGTTTTCATCATGTCTGATAGGTTCCAGATCAGATCAGAAAAAAAAAAAAACGAAACCAAAATCAAAACCAAAACCAACAGCTCTTTTTATAAAAAAAATCATATATGTTGTTTAAAAAAAAAAAAAGTCCCACAATAGAAAACTTATGAGCCCAGAAAGAAATCATAAAGCCTTTTTAATGGTTTGATATACAACTAAAATTTATGAGACATAATTATTTTATCAAGGAATAAAGTAATTTCCATTTTCCATATCTTTGCTTGCATGAATGGGAGTGCTTATAAATTTTGTGTTTCTTGTTTTAGCTAAAAATATATGAATATATACACATCTGTACATATATATATATACAAATACACAAATTAAATTCCCTCCAGGCAATGTATAGTCTTCAAGGATACTGAAGTTTCTTGCAAAAGGGAACAGGACAGTTTGTGTCTGTGGTGGATTTGATGAGCAGAAGTGGATTTAACAGTGTGAAGGAAGCCTCAACTTAATCTTTATTAGAAGTGTTTGTAAAGTAAGTAATATCCAAGAGGGAAGAAACTAGAATAGATTATGTGGGAAGTGATAAGTCTACATTTTTGGACATTTTTAGAAGCAAGCTGGAAAATACCAGGAGGAAAAATGCAGTTAGTCTTACATTAGGGGAAGAGAGCAGATCAGATGATCTCTCTTCAGACCCCTAGATACACAAAGCAGAGTTGTGTACTTCCTTCTGAAGGGCAAAGCTTGGAACTGCAGCACAGGTATTTAAGCATGCATCCACATGACTTCTAATTTGGCTCAGGAAGGTGCTTTCCAAGTGAATTTTGCAGTGGTTCTCTCACTGCACCTTGGTTTGCATACAGAGGGGGTCTCAGGAGCCATGAACTCTGTTCCCTTTAGGTAACACTAAAGTGAAAGCTGCAATCTGGGATCACACTTAAGATATTTTAGCAGCTGATTGGCAATCATTTCATGGGGTCATACCAAATGGGTCTGGAGGAAAGTGACTGCAGTGCAGACAAAGTCCCTTACACCATCTGTGTTGCTCTATAGAGTCTCTCCTGTTAAAACATTCCTCTTGCTAGTGTAGACATGATTTAAAGCTTTCACTGGTTACAACAATAAGTTGCTGATGCAACCAGGATCTGTTGAACTTCTGAATCCTGTACTACACACACAAGGAAAATCAAGCTGAGAAAAATAAAAGGAGAGGTAGAAATTAAGATAAGCAAATTTTAGACCCCTTTAACAGCAGAAATAATTTAATTAGACAATATTTATACTGTATCAGATTATCTCTATGCATCTCTATTTCCATATGTGAAAATACATTTATAAGATTGAGATTCAGTTATTTGAAGACAAGTCAATAGACACCAAGAATCTGATTAGGCATCACAGTTCTTCATGTTTCCTGAGAGTACTTTCCAAAATAGACATATCTAACACAGATTGTAAATGAAATAAAAGTCTTTTTGCTAAAAGATCGTGCCTCTCATGCTTTTTCCCAATTCATATCTGATCTATTTTTTATCTTAGGAAAACACTACCTTTTGAAAATAGTAAGTCACTGATGGAATATAAATTAGTAGATGACCTCACAATACAGTGGTCTCTTTCCTCTTGGGGTCCCCTATTCTTCCAGCTGTCATCCAACTACCAACCAGCAGCTGCAAAAGACTGGGAAAAAATTGTGAATATCTGGCTTCTGATTTCTCTAATATTAGAAAATCTTTCTCAAATATGTTTCCAAATGTTTAAATGGGTATTGTCTCTCTTGATAATTTCTCAGAGTGTTTCATATTACATTGAGACCCACAGAGAACTGTGATTACAGATAGTTTATAGTTAGAAGGTCTCGTCTGTAATTCGGAAAAGGATCAGGAACAAACACCAACATTAAAAATGGGATGGTAAAAGGATGGGCAGTGGCTTGACTCTCAGGACTTTTTCCTGATGGTTGCAAACTACAGGGAGCTGCTGGAGGCACTGAATGAGAGACAGCAATATGCTAAATGTCAGTAAGCAAAGCCAAGGAGGGTTGTGTTCAGGTGTTCGGGTTGGATGCTTTACTCAAAACCAAACTGCCCTTTTAGGTTTTATCACTTAAGCAAATGGTAAAGTTAAAAGAGGTCTTGTGAATCTTATGTCTAATTACTTTTGAAATTGAATGTCCTTGGAAAGAGCTAAATGGTGAACCAGAGTGCCTGAAATGCTGATGGAGCATGGGAGAGTGATTATGGAGGTGTGGGGGCAGCTTTATCCATTCTGACACAAAAATATTTGGTCTACAGGTGACATGAACTCTGGGAGTTCTTGCAAAGGCTTGAAATTCTACTCTGAAGTGGGCATATTAAAGCTGCAGGATAAAATCAGAGCCAAAATACTGTTATATCCTGAGATGATGAAAAAAGGGAATTTCTCTCTATATGTACGCCATGTATGCATCCTTGAAGTACAAACGCACATACATGTACACACCTACATCGTAATTACCAGTAAACTCACAAGAAGCTCTGATAGCAATGTTTAAGGAAAAATGACAAAAAAATGAAATGGTGAATTGTCTAAAATGCAAGAAGTGGCTCCTCTGACCAATTGCATAGTGGTAAGGTTCACATCTTGAAGTCTATAGACTTTTTGTGATCCAGCTACAATGTGTTGCCAATTTGTCCTCCCCCAGATCCTCTCATGGGAGGGACTTCAAAGAAGTCAAGGCAGCTAAAAGAGGATGGTGGAATATTATTGAATATGCACATATTTAGGAAATCATAAACTCTTAAAAATTTGCCAATAATTGTCTTCCTGTCTTACAAAGCCATTTTTATTTCTCCTATGAGAATTCTGCTTCTATTAGCTTTGATTACAAAAAGTCCAATCACCTATTCAAACAATGAAGGACTGTCTTCTCTTTTAAACACAGACTGAGTGCTGGTCAGCTGCAGTATTTCACTAAAGACTGAGGCTAGACTGAAGATAGGAGACCAAGTAAGGAAGGAGATAAAAAAAGGCAACACATTCCTGTGTGAAATGTTATATTCATTTTGTCTCAGAATCAGACACCCACTTCCACCTCTGTGTGTGTGCGAGCAGGCGCCGCCGGCACCACAGGGTATCGCTCCTTTCCTCCTGCCCAGCTTCACCAGGGCAAGATTTTGAAATTGCTGCTGAATTTAACTCTCTCTCACACACACGGTCCAATCTCACAATTACCCACACCTGTACAGCTGAATTGCAATAAACATCAATGTAATGATAGCTCTTTGTGGCACTGACCCTGCCCAGTGCTTTTTGTAGCCCTACAGGCTCTTGAGGTTCATATATCCAAATATTAAGAAGGTTTAGAATCCAGACAGATTTCTTCCACAGAAAATATTAGGCTTTGGGGATTATGTTTTTTGATGAGGAACAGATTTCTAGCTCTGACCATTGGATAACCATCCCCACTATTTACAAAAAAGGAAAGAAACCTCTATTAAGGCCAGATCAGTGATCTCGACTGCGTTGTTTAAGATGGCATTAATTTCATGACCTGTCCTTTTTCCACAGAAAGAATGAATGGTTCCTCAACCAGGAGCTTGTCTTAAAAATCCTGAACTTTGTTCTTTTTATGGTCTCTATCTGAAATAATCTTTGAAAGTAAATAATAAATTATTTTCCTCTCATATTTCACACTAGTATTGATTGAAGTGAAAACTATCTTTGGCAAGTGCAGTTTTACTCATTTACTTTAGGAAATGTCAGCACAGTATTTAAAGGAGGCATAGCAAAGGAATGATCCCTTAATGCCTGCTTAGGCCTTTCCAGGCAGTGCATCTCCTGATTTCTTTAAGGAGAGAACAAAAGAAAAGTCAATGCTGTGCAGTTGGTGTACAAATAATCCTTTGGATATTGTCCATGACAGTTGGCTCTCACACAAGAGCAGGTGAATTCCTCACAACCATTTCAGTGTTAGAGGAAGTTGACAATTGCTGCAATAACTAGTGAATACATAGTTTAGGTTAGAAATGTGTACCAGGAGACAAGGTTATGGATGTTTTCCAGAAGGCAGAAAACAAAAGGCCAGTTATTCAACTGTTCCAGCGGGTGGAGGAGAGGAAAGTCAGCCTGTTTTGTGACTGCGTGTGTGCAACTTTTCCCACATAGCTCCTGAAGGGAGCACTTTTTGAACATACAAAAGCTGAAATCAGGTAACTAACAGCAATCCAGAATTCTAGAAAGATTTTTCCCACTCCTGTAAGTTTTTCTCCCACTGAGGTCAATTTTCTTTAGTCCTATTGACACAGTCTCTGAAACCAGCAATGTTGCCTGCTTCACATAAACCATGAGGTTCTGCATGCAAACATGCTTCACAGCATCTTGTGGGCAGAGACTGTGTAAGAGTATTTTTTTAACAAGGTAATTACAGCATGTTACTCATGAGGTCACTGGAGATTGCTGAACAACAGGACTTTGTTCTCTGCCATTCTGGGTAATTCTGACAATAGAGCTCCTCATCCAACAACACAGTTGCTGTCCTGACTTTAGAAAATTGTAATGAGAGATATTAAATGTATGGGATAATCGTACAAAAAAACCACACATGGTGTGTATTATGCTGTACTGTTACACTCTCCAAAGGAAATTCTCCTTGATTTCCAAATGAAAAGGAAATGGACTGACAAGTAAAACCAATCTAAAAATCAAACCCCCAAAAATTATTGGCCTTTTTCTTTTGTCTTTTCATTTTCTTCATATGAAACCTGAGAGGTTCACTGAGGCTGCATTTTTAGGCTTTTCTCTGCAACTACAGGGGAATTTTCCTCTTAGCTCAAAGTCAAGACTGGCATAGACTCAGGACTTGTGGCTAAAAGGAAAACACCAGATACCACAAAAGTCATGATAATATCATACTGAGCTCACCTCAAACCTCCTGGCTGTGGGTCCTGAGCGCTGGTTGCAGAAACAGCTGGCATTGAGGAGATGGCTCAGGTGCCAGTTTCAAGGCTGCTATCATGGAACAGAAACCAGGGACAATATATTTCTTCACTCACAGAGATAGTAGAGTACCTGCTCAAGCCCACAGGTGCTTCACCCTTGTAAAGTAAAGAAGCTATGGTGAGACTACATCTGCACAACACAGTCTTGTTCCTTTTTCTCCTTCCTTTGCATTGTTCTGGGCTCTTCCCACCCTTCCCTGAGCACAATGGACAGCTCAAGCTTTTTGGCATCCACTTTTTTCCCAAAAATCACCCCAACAGATTTTTTTTAAAAATACTGTTTATTGAGAAAAAATGTATATATTTTTGTTTTGCCAAGGGCTGTGTTTCATATGGCTCTTCTCCTTCCACCCTTCCCCCTTCCAGTTCACAAACCCAGGTGTTGTGTAACTCTGTGAACAAGTAGCCAGTGCTAGAACAGGAATGTCAACTTCACTGAGACAGCAATGAAAAATAATGTGAAAAGGTCATGACTGTGATAAAGTATCCCTGCATCTTTCTGTTGAGAAATACAAGGCTTCTGTTGACTTTGCAGAGCTAATCAGAAACAGAATTATTTGAAATCAGGCTTCCCATTTCCTTACGTAAGCCACTTACATAAACCAAAAGGTAAGCAACCACTTAACCTGGATTAAGGACTACCTGTGGGTTATGACAACCTCAGTCATGGAGTGACCATGACTGGAAAGGTAGTTTTTAAGCATTATCAGCCTATTCATGCATTTGAATTTAGGTTTATTACATCAGCAGAGAGGATCCATCAACTTATCTGCATTCTTGCCAGGGTTACTAAAAGGAGGTGTATGCCCTTCAACATGTAAGAAGACTATCCACTTTCATTTTGATGGAGTTTCTTACAGGTTGCTAGTATGTTACTCGGGAATCACTTCAAAATGCAAAATGAGAGTCATTTTCCACTGTTGCAAATCAAAACCGAGAAATTATATTTTTAAATTTATTGTCTCAAAATATGTTAAAGGTTCTGTTGAAAGTGGCTTTGATTAAATAATGCATTTAAATAATTGTCAATAGCATTAATTAAGAAAGTGAGACTATTAAGAGGATTCATTTCAGTGGACAGGTTAATACTTACTCTGAAGAACACTCCATGGCTTGAGTGAGTCATCAGGATGAGTGGGAGAAGGACTTGTGGAATGCTTCTCAGAGGTGGGAGCAAATTTGAATTATTCTGTCTTAATGAAAAGGGTACAATTGGGTAGCTCTTGCTTGCAAGATGTCCTCTTTTCTTCTTATTTTCCTTTCATCTCCATCTCTTCTTCATCTGTTTCAGGACTTGCTTCCCAGATGCATCATTCCCTGCATGATGGCTTGGAAAGGATGGTTCCATACTCTGCAGCTTTGTGTTGCAGGGTGAGGTGGACAAGGCAGATTGCTTAAAGTCTGTCTTTTGGGGACATCTCCTGATCCCAAGAACTTGTCCAGGCTACGAAGATGCCACTTTTGCCCACACCTATGGTGCCAGGTATCAGACCTTCCAACCAGATGCAACACATTGACTTAAACAGCTTTCTTTCCATGCACTCCGGAGCAAGAGAGTCAAACTCCCTGTGCTCTAGAGTAAAATGTCTCAGTGTTAGCTATCCAGAAAAGTTGACATTCCTCAACATTTAGGGCAGGTTTCTAGAATTAAACTTCAAGTATCACTACATTATTATGCAAACACTATTACTAAAATTCCCCTTCACCAGTAATAGTCCTGTTCACAAGAGTTAGCTCTGCAGAAAACTGGTCATTTGTAGTAGTTATTCCTACATATTTTGATCTTTTTTTAGGTGAAATTAAAATTTGAAACCCAACTTTAGTGATTAAGAGAAGAATCTAGTGAACTGATGGAAAATTCCATGTGAGATCTAAAGATAGGAGGGAAGCAGCAAGTCTTTCAAGTACCTCCAAATGAGCCAGGAAAATAATAGGTAATTATTTTTCTTTATTGGGGATGAGAGTTCATGTCTAGTCTTGCTTATTTGCAAGAATGTGTTAGTGGTGGAATTACAGGGATGTTGAGAATTTTATCTTCAGAGAAAAAATCCTGGATTAACTTCAGAAGAAGCGTGAATGTTTGATTTTTTTCTCCAAAAAAATATCTTTTATGTAATTAGATTTATTTTTCAGTCAGATTCAAGTATGCAAATGTTAAAAACTTATTAAACAGGATATTTCATCTTTCTTGTTGCTGAAGTCACTTCTCTCAATCCCTAACATACTGACTATCTGGATCTCGGTATTCATATTAGAAAAGGCCTTTTATTTGTAGCCTGGAATTCAAACCTCCACCCATATTTTATTCTGTCATATTCTTGTTTTCTTAAGACCTGAATTCTTGAAACTGCCAAACTTTACTCAGCTACAAAAAAAATTTCCACTTTTTTCTAAACCTTGTAAAATCAAATGTGGGATGTTTGAGTGAATATAGAACTCAATGTTAAAATTAATCTTGTGTAACTAAATCTGGCCAGCATCACTATTTATACTGATTATCAGGCACAATGTAAAGGGAAACTGGGAAAAAAAATGTGTTACTTGTGAAGTCTGTAGCACCAAGAACCAAGAATGAAAACTGTCAACAGGGCAGAAGATTTCACATCTCATTTCAAGTGCTTTTATGTCTGAATATTCCACTGTTGCTGACCTTACAGTACAACAAACTAAAGTTAAATCAAAGTGATGTTGATTTGAAATTTTCATATGAATTAGCTTCAACATACACACACACACAAAAAAAAATAAAACAAACCCTCATTTCCCCTTCAGAAAAATCAAAGCATCTGACTCTGAATTCAGTAAAAGCAGTCTTTGTTAAAGAAAAATAATTTTTATTATTTCAGAGTTTTATCAAAATAATAGAGACTGATGTGATCTTTCAGTAGAATAAGGTCCTAACATGTAATTGGACATATTTTGAGTCTAAAATAACTCTGTTAACCAAGGCCATAATTTTTATATTTTGAAAAGGAATAGTTACACCATATGAAGTATTATGGTTTTTATGTTTTCCAACAGAAAAAAAAGTATATGTTGAGGTTTTTCCCTATGCCTAAAAAATCCCTGATGATATATTTTCTGTCATTTAAATGGCTGCCTTCAAAGTCTTTGCTATCACATGAAACTTCAGAAACTCTTCAAATCTCTTATTTATAGGGAACTAAATGATGTGTGATGATTAGGTAGGTTTTCCTTATGTTTTGAAGGAGTTATCCCAATCATCCTTATATTCCATGGGAATTGACAGTCCCTTGAAAACCTGACCATTAATTTCTGTAAAACACCATCATAGACATAAAAATAGTGAAGACATTTTTTTCTGAAGCTTTAAGAGGCACTTCAAATTTCTGTAGCAAATCCCTGTCTGTAGAGTCTAAACATCACCTTATCTTCACAACCCTGTAATAATAATTATAAAAAAAATTAGGCAGAGCTTTTTCCTTTCTGGTAATCACACCGAGAACACTTCTGCCATAAGCATATTTTGGATAATGAGGGCTGCAAGGACCAGTGAGCAGCATCACTCTCCCCTCCAAAGTACAGCATTTATTATTGGAGCTGTCAGGGCTGAATGGATTTAGCATGTGTGCTTATAACAACGTGCTAGCTGTTATGTGCTTGACATGTGGCAGCAGCTTAAAACCATTTGAAAGCAGAGGTTAAAGCAGGCTTTTACACAGTGAGGGATCATATTGCTGGAGCAATCATTACTGCACCTGTGAGGATAGCCTACAGGCTGCCTTTCAGATGCTGGTTTGCATCCTATTGTGAGAAACCTGCCTGCGTGGTGTGAGCCTGCATTTTGTACAGGCTGCCTGCTCATCTACAGTGAGGGTGAGGGAAAACCAGCCCCCTTCCCCAAACCCCCTCAGTCTGAGAACAGGTGCCTTTAAAAAAGGGAAAATGATTCCACTGCCACCTGAAATATCTCCAATGGCCTTTAAAGAATATTGTTATGATACAAAATGCAGTTGTGCAGAGCAAAACCAGCAAGAGATTTGGAGTTCCATTTTTCTGGACTAAGACAGTAAGCACCAGAACTCTGCTTTGAAAAGGGCAAAGCAGTGAACAGTGTACTTACAATTGTGCCCAATGCACTCAGCAGTCAGGCTGTATCTTTTCTTCTAAGCTGTTACAGTTTGAAGCAAGATTTTCTGGGAAAAATATGGTAGTACACATAGGACAAAAGCCCTTCCCCATTTGTTTTTTCAAATGCCTGAAGAAAACTTCCACAATTTTATCAGTAGATTTTGTCTGGTCCAAAACAAGGTGGGAAAAGAATTCTAGGACCTCATCTCTCTCTCAGAAAACATGCTGGTGGTTACCCCTGTAATGTACCAGCTCTGTACCTGCTCACTTATGTCCTGCTTTCTCAGCTGGGGAAAATAACACAAAGGGGTAGAAATACCCTCATGTTCTTCATATTTCTTCACAAAGGAAGTACAGCACAACATCAACTCATATATCCACACTCTGTACTATTAAAAGGAAGTTTTATCCTGTAATTGTTGTACAATACTTGTGTACTAAATGTGATCTAATCAAATATTAGCTAAGAAAATAATAGGTTCATCCCCTCTTAATTCTCATGTTGAGATACACATTTCCAAGAGACATTGTTCATCATAGTTCAATAATATCCCTAGTCTTCTGCTTCTCACTCAATGACTCCTTAAATAATGCATGAAATTTGAAACTTTTGAACAAGCTTAAATGAAAGTTCCCCATTGTCCATCACAGCAGGTGTCCAGCTGGGGCATCTGAAGTGTTTGTTGGAATTTCCTTGAAAGACGTTTCAGCCTCTTAGAATATTTCTTGCACACTCTAAAAGCAGAAACTTTATTTACTGAAAACTAAGTCATAGGCTTCACTTTCCAGTGGACACTATTTGAAAAATATTTTTGTTGAATGCACTTTGCACGGAGGAAATAATTTTGGATCGTACAGAAATTCATACCAATGTGAGTGCTCGACACTGCTGAACTCCTGGTGTCCACTGGGCACAAGTGCAGCTACAAGAGCTTAGGGAAATAATACTTTCAGTGTTTCACCTGGGATGAGTTCTTAAATATTCTGTATATGGGAGTCAAGTGTAAAATTCAAATACTTCATCTAAAAAGAGACTTACACAGAAATCCTCCAATGAAATATTGAGCAAAGTAATTGATCTGAGTCTTGGAATTAACAACTGCGACAGTGATTAATACAGTAAGAAATAGTATTTTCCTTCAGTGCAGGAGCAGAGAGAAATGGTATTTATGAAGAAGAAAGACAAAACAGGTGTCCATCATGGTTCTTTCTGATTTTACAGACCTATGAGAGAGGTAAAACCTCATTAATGAGTTTTACCTTGCTGACACGTGAGCAGATCTCCAGTGCTGCCATTATCTCTCAGTATTTCCTCTTCCTTTTATTTGTTTGCTATACCAAATCTCCACACTTCACCTTCAAAGAGCAGGCAAACCCCTGAAGGCAGAGGCTGTCTCTCACTCTGCACAGAACACTGTATGATCCTGAAAGGAGCTACAGGAGCACACAAAGTTTTTTCATCAAATGGAAGTAGAATTTTTGAGGGAACAGACAAGACTCCAGTGATCCTGGGGAAGAATGAACTAGGGATTGTTTTGGTTGGGGTTTTCTTTTTGTTTTGGTTGGGGTTTTCTTTTTGTTTGTTTGGGGTTTTGTTTTGGTTTGTTTGGCTTTTTGTTTTGGTTTTGGTTTTGTGTTTGTTTGTTTTGTTTATTATTGTTTGTTTGTTTGGGGTTTTTTTTCTCCCCAGAAGAATTGCCAGGTCAGGGTTGAGCTGTGTCAATGCTGTTTTACTCTGCCACATCAGCACTTTAATCAGATCACTCTTGGTTAAGTCTCAGGATCTTCAGACATTGAATTCTGAGGTTTGATTTTTATTTTATTTTCAGATCTAGATTGTGTTAGCTAAAAAGATTTTTTTCTATTGCTGCTGGTTTGATGTTCTCCAACCTTGTTCTCAATACCTAAAACTTTTTTTTGTAAGATCTAGGGAGCCAGCACCCACTAGCTCCACACTCCACTTCCTCCACCTCAGGTTGCTATCACAGTGAAGTATGTTCTTTTGCAGAATGCCAGAAAGGGTGCAGGTCCTCAGGAAGACCTTGTTCACAGATCACCCCATCACCTACGCGTATGGTGAAGCTGAGTGGGCTGCAACTGCTCTTTCCCTTAAAAGACAAAGCCCTTGCAGATCACAGGAAGATGATATTTTGGCTTTTGAAAGTAAAGCTGTTATCTACCTTATTAAACAACTACCTAAACAGCCTCTCTTCAGCTTCAGCTTCTAAAAATTATTGAAGGACTTACTTTTCTCTCCCTTTCACAGTTTCCAAAATCTGCATGGAAGCTATTTGGCAAAATTACGATTTGGCTGCCTTAGGGAATTNTACCTTTATTTTCTGAAAAAAGCAGTCAGCTTGGAAGTAATGTGCTGTCATTATAGGCAATTTTCTTAGTTTAGTATTTGGTCATTTTGAAAGTCCATGTGTTACTGGAAGCCAGGGGACAGAAGACAGGATATTTGCACACACACCTATAAGTCATGTTTCCTTAAGTGAATGAAAGGTGCACTAGATGGCTCGTTTCTTTCACACCATTTAAGACCCCCAAAACCAGAAAGACAGATTATAATAATTTATCTGCATGGCTGCTGATTCTCATATGAATTTGTTCAGAAACCAGCAGCCTAATGCAACCATGGCATTCGATAGTCATCTTGTGTGCTAAGCCTGTGTGCCAGCTCTACAAGACAAAAGGCATTATCATATATCCCTTAAAAAATGGTACATAGCTTCTGGAACGGGTTTGTGGGGTTTTTCTTCATTCTAGAAGGAGCTTTACTGAGCACTGGTGTTCCTGTAACTATAGAAGATATTAAATAAGCTCAAATCTAAAGAAAACGATGCTGTAAATGGAATGAAGCTGTGATGCTTTGTGAATTATATGATTGCTAATGATGAGTACAAAAAAGTGTAGAAAGTTACACTATATATCACAATTCTGCAAGCAGCTATTTCCTCTTTAGAAAAAACTTACGAGTATTGAAGACTGTTTTCCATCTATACAAAATCCGAGTATCTGCGAATAAAGAAACCCAAACACACAGCGATAAAGTACAGAGTTTGTGCCAAAATCAGTGGATTTGATATAAAATACATAAAGAATGGACTTTGGTTCACAAAAAAGGGTACAAAATGTGCTCACTTCAGCAGTTGGGATCTGCTCCCCTGAGAACATACTGCCAATTTTTTGCTCAGGTTCCCACCTTCCAGAATCTCAGGAGAAGCTCCATGCTGATCAGCAAATATAAGTTTCAGATAATTCTAGTGGTTCACCCTTTCATAAATCCTCCAACAAAGCCTGCTGATGAAAAAATATTTTCACAAGGGCTGTTGATTATACTCATTTACCACTAACTCAAGTATTGTTTTTCAATTATTTCGTGGTGTGCTCAGCCCTGAAAGTCATTAGGAAAGTTAGAAAGTCATCTTGTCCTGAATTAATCTATTATCATAAGTGTTTGTGATGTTTTATGTCAAGCTGATCTAAACATAAATGGATAACCAATGCTTATTTTAAAAAATAAAAATAAATTAAGGTAATATTTTGGCTCAGTTAGATTGCAACGTGAAGTTTTCCCTCACACTTTTATCTTCTTAACATTTGCTCCAAGCCATTACAAAAGCCATTTCAGTTTGTTCCTGCCCAGAAGAGTGTCCAAAATTGTGTTTGTCTTGTATGAATAACAACAAAAAACTACTGTAAAACAAGCTGAAGTTGTTAAGCAGGTTTCTACTTTGGCAGACAATATTATCCATTTATACACTGTGGCATACTAATGTCAATTATTAAAGCTTTCTTTTACTAAGTATTTTGTGGGGTTTTGATATCATTTACATGGTGAATATAGCAATAACTTCCACCTGACTGACAAATCTTCTTTATGAGATCCATCACAAGTGAGAATTCCCATATCCCATTAATGATTTGATTTTGTCACAAAACACACAGGATATAAAGAACAGTTAAGCGATAGGTGGGAAACAGTCTCAGGCCTAAATGGATAACACCATACTTTTTATTTCTTGCCTCTTGAGACAGAAGAAAAGGAGGGAATGTACCAGGACTAGATCCATATGAACAATTCTTAACAGCATTTTGCCCTAAAGTTTTCAAGTTTTGAAATACCTGAAGATATCCTTGAATAAATGATAGGAATAAAAGTTTAAATTGGGCCTGTTTTTTGATATCTGATAGATGAAGGTATATATGCTCTTTTCATATTTCTTTCTATACCTTTTTCTGCACTGGCTCTTTCCCCCTAGACTCTTAAGGGGCCACTAGAAATGGGAAAATTAAAACAACAACAAAAAAACATGTAGTTGATGCAAAGGGTTCTGGAAACTAAAGGGCAAATAAAATCCCAAATTTATGAGGAAGCAGCAAGAAGTGACTATGACAAATTTCAGTTTACAAAATTTGATACATGTTAAAATAGTGAAGCTTTTAATGAACTATCTCTATTTTCTCTATCAGTTTTAAGGGCTTTGAAAATTAGTGTTTTAGAAATAATTTGTCCAGTAATTCTGGATATGCCTACATTAACATTACCAGTGAAAATTTCTTGGGCCGTGAAAATCAATAATCTCTATTGTAAAATTGTCCCCCTGTCTGTCCCTGGAGAAATCTGACTGTCAGCCTGGGCCAAAGTGCTGAAGGGGGTGCATTGTTCTGGAGGAAAAGGGCATTTCGTGGGAGAAATATGGGCTGTCCTAGTGCCAACCCATGTGTCCTGGACATATTAATTTTTAATACAGTTTTAGTGTTATCCTCCTAAAACCCAGAAAAAAAAAGTGTTGATATGTTACTTTCACTGTGAGTTTCACTTCTCTCATGTGCAGTTCTGGCAGACTTTTAGGGGCATTTCAGCTCTGTAGCATCACAAATTTACACAAAATAAACATAAATGGATAAGTAAAGGACTAAAGCAGCCTGATACAGACCTCAGCTTGTATATCATAATCATCCACATATTTCATCAGCTAACCAAGTGTTTCTCCATCCATGATTAGCCTTTGATAAAAGTTATGCTTTTCCAGAGCAATACTTTTCTGCTCTGTTATAGTTGACTACGTAGTTCTCCCTGGAAAATTGCAGTGTCAACTTTATTGGCATAATTTAATTTTATTTACCAGGAAACAAAGTTCTTCAGCCAGAAAAACTGGTTGTGGCTTTTATTTTTCAAAGTTACAATGAAGTGGCGTTTCAGAGAGCAAAGTAAATATTTAATTAGCAGCAAGTTATATAAAGCAATTACCTCTATAGGAAGTGCACTTTCCCCTTCTTTATGTAAAAGATTCATTGTTTCCAAAGAGGAATTTTGTCAGAATAATGACTGTAGGATATATTTATATAAAAGGAGAGAATATTGTACACCACTAGTGATCATAAGTAATATTTAGCCATTATTGGTTTATCTTTTGTCAAAAGTTCAGAGTATTCAAACAAAACTAAAGACGACTCATTTGCCTGCTGCATAAGGCTGTCTGTACTATAAGTGTTCATTATTTTGACCATAAATATGTGTGTATTTGTGTAAAATCCCACTTTTAATGCTTGATATTGTCAGAAAGTGACAACACCTTATTGCCCTAAATTACCATTCTTAGAGATGGCATTATAGAATAAGGAAATACCTTTAAAAGGTTGTAGAAGTGAACCAAGAGACCTGTCACAACTTCTTGTTTTGCCTGGATATTTTTTCTGCTGCTCACTGTACAACTTATGTCTTCCCAGGGGTTCCTCTCCTATGCCAGCACTGATCACAGCATCCTCTTCTGTCAGAGGCGCAAAAGTTGCCATAGCCCTGTCTCCCTCTGTGACTTCCATGAGCTATGCTGAGCAATTAAGGATAATTAAGAGTGACTAACTACTGAGATAGCCTCACTGAGCACAATTTACATTTTTAAGACTCTTCTTAGTCAATGACCCCTCACTGATAACTTAATTGTCCAGGGATTGCAAGAGTCAGGAAAAGCCTTTTGGTAGGGGTATCGTGAGCAATGGGAAAGAGAGGACAGAATCACATAAAGGACCCTACAAGCTCAATATTTACAAAACAGAAGTGCTCCCATACCACTGAGAGAATGGAAGAAAACAGAGGTATAATCTCCTGGGGTTATTTGGAAGCCTTGCTGGGGATCTCTGACATTGGATGTTTCTCTTAGAAACTGGAGTGGCACGGTGTCTCAGGCTTGACAGAGCTACACAGGGCAAGTAAGGGATGAGCTGATAGAATGCAGGCAGCTGCTGAGGCTGTTTGTGCCACAAGCTTGCTGGCCCAAGTAGTTGCCCATGAAGGAACTTTATCTTGTCTCTGGTCACTCTTGGGGTGCGTTCTACTTGTTGACTCTCAAAGTTACCAGCTGCAGGTTCGTAACAGCTTCAGTGCATAGGCAAACCTGAGCACTCTCTGTGCCCAGAGCCATGCCTACACAGACTCAAGGAAGTAAGTGCTGAATCCTTGTTTGTTGTTTCATTTGTCTTCACTGCCAGGGAACACTGAAAGTACAAAATGCAAATCTGTCCTGGGATGCTTTTACCCATATAATCTCTTCCACTGGGTAGTGTTTTCTTAGCAAAGAACCAGATAGGATACATGGGTTCTTTTCAGTAACCCCTGCTTTATCAGTCCTGAGGGGGATAGGCAAAATACAGAACCTTTATTCATAGTAACTTGAGATAAAGTCATCTGAAGGGCAATCCTGTAAGTAACTCATTTACAGAGAGCTATCCATGCTCAAAATTAAGGGTTAATTGAAGGGTTTGGGTGTCTGGGTACCAAAATTCATGCACAGTGTCTTGGAGTATCAGACCCTTTATCAGTGTGTGTGGCATTGAAAAGCATGGCAAAATCAAGGAAGTATTACACTACAGATGAATTCCATTTTGCTTTTAATTGTGAAAAAAATTCACTGTTTTATCATAATAGCCATCCTAACTCTACAGATGACTCTACAGTGTCATATTGAAAAATAGCTTCAGTCCTGCCAGTCTCAAAGAGGTGTAAAGTTATAAAGATAGTCAGATTTTGAGATTTAGAAAGTGTACTTGAGATATCTGAAAAGGGAAAACTCACTAGTTTGTTTTACCTCTGGCTACTGAAGCATCCTATCTTTGAATTAAATTGTCTCAGGTTTCTGAGTGTCAGGAGGGACTTGCTGGAAATGCAGTGATGGCTGTGACATTGGCACTAGGAGTAATATTAAATGCATGAGATAGGTCTATTCTATGAAACCACAGAAACATTGTTTGTTTGTTTAATTACCTTCAGGGCTCAATTACAGGGTTATTAGATGTCCCTACTGGCAGTGTTGTTCTTTACAGGGGTCCTTTCATGGTCAATGTATCTCTTGTAATACAGAAGACTCTGGAACTGTGAAAGCTCTGTGACTTCTGCTGGGCCTTGCAGTACCACTATAGTCTGTGCCTTTATATGGTTGAATTCCCACCTAGAGCATCTCTTATCTCTTCCTTGCTGTGAGAATGGTGAGGCACTGGAAGAGGTTGCCCAGAGGAATTGTGGATGGTCCATCCCTGGCACTGTTCAAGACCAGGCTGGATGGGGCTCTGAGAAATCAGGTTTAGTAAAAAGTACCTCTGCCAATGGCAGGTTGTAGGAACTGGATGATCTTTAATGCCCCTTCCAATTCAAACCATTCTATGATAATAAAATCTTGTATCTATTTCCTGCTTCAGAAGTTCTAGGTGAGATGGATAAACTGATTAGCTGTGAAGATTGATACAGAACAGACAAAAGCTCAGAACCTGCTTTTGGAAGCAAATAAAATCACAGTTGCAGATACCATAACTTTAATCCATCTTGATCATAGAACTTGTTACAATAAGCTATTCTGTCTGTTGGAACTCATTCATCATTTAGAAATGAGCACCCAGACAGGAATAGTCTCTTTTGTTTTCAAACTATAAAATCCAAGAGAAAAAAACAATTTTGACAAATAGAAGATACACATATTATTTCTGTTATGAAAGTGTTTTCTGTAAAAAGGTGGTGAGAACAAGGAGTTGGATTTTTATCAGTCATCATTTAAGTAAAAGAAAAAAGTTAAAACATGATTGAAATCACACTCTGAAGCCTTATAATAAGTCTGTGTGAAGCTTCTGGACACTGATTAGAAATCTTATTTTTAGAGAAATCATGATATGAAAGCATATTATATTCTATTAATAATAAGCCTTTAGGGCAATATATAACCTATTGTATTCCTGTTTTCTAAATTCTGTATATTACATATGAGTTTATACTTTTAAGAAACATGCTAGTGACAATACGTTCTTTTTAATAAAGATAACGGCACTGGAAATGCCTGAATGTTTAAAAAAAAAATTTTTACCATACTAAATCTAATTAGATTATACTAAACATTTGGCTCTTGTCATTTTTAAAGCAAAAGCAAATATACAAAGATTAGAAATTGTTATTGTATTTGTTTATGATTGTGAATAGGAACTCAGAGACATCATTACTTAAATTTTGAACAAGATGTTCTTGCCAGAGCTATGAGTGACATAGAGGTGAAATTTGTTTTTTCTTGAAGTTGGAGGAAGTTTCCTATTGACATTTTATGAAAGTCAACATTTATTTCACACATCTTGGTTACAGATCAACACCTCATGTCTAGTGTTTCAAGCACAGTTGTTTGGGGCATGATCATTCTGGTACCCAGTTGATATCCAAATTAATCTCACAGGAGTTTTGCAGCATCATTTAAATTTGTAGTAAGTCATCAGAATGCTTTATGAGTGCTGACTGTGTCTTGCTTTTGGCTTGGCTTTTACAGTGTGCTTTACTGCAGAGATTCACCTCCCTGACTGCCTCTATTTGTTAAGTGAGCCCCAGGATAAGTTATTCTGAGAAATATGATGTTGCCAGTTACAAGATCAAATGTCTTTTAAAAAAGTTGCTCCAAGAGGTTGATAAGGCATTGTCACAGACCTGTTGTCCATAAGAGTCAACAATTCACTAGCATATTTTTCTTCTGAATTTTATTTGCTAAATTTTGCATTTATTTTTGTTTTGGATTTTTGATGGAATTCTCAATGGAAGAACAGCAGCACAAGGTGAATGCAACCAAATGCTAAAGAGGTATCAAAAGACAAAACTAAACACTGTTTAGGAAACACTTGTATAAAAAATGAGCTTACAAAATACTAGGTCTAGCTCAATGCTCCAAGTTTCACACTCTTAAAAACAAGATGAGAAAAAATTGCCGTTGTTTCAACCTGTGCCCATCCAGATTCAGCTGAGGTCAGTCACAACAGTACATGTTTTAGTGCAAAATGTTTAATATCTTAATCTGCTCTGTTTCCAAGCCTATTTAAGAAAGCTGTGTATCAGCTAAATTCACTGTTGTCAGGAGGTTTTCCTCAGTGCTAAAGGTGCACTTTGTCACCTTGAATTTGTCAAGATATCCACCGCTGATTCCTTCTCATGCATTTAATTCTGTGTAACTATTTCAAGTTGAACAAAATACAGCTCTCAGTTTCTAACCTCAGGTAAAAAAAAACCCTATAGCTATTTTGTTCTCTGATCTATCTTAAAAACTAAAATTAATGACTTTGGGGTTTTTTATCTGTTATGTTCACAACAGAGAACACTATCTACATGTTTACCAAGCTGATCTCATAACATAATTCCCCTCATGAAACTGAAATATGTCCTCCAACCAGTTTTCAGCCAAAATGTGCCCTCAGTGGCAACTTGCACTTCATTCTCACTTGTATTATCACAGAATTATATTTATAGTTTTGCTTAACTTTTCAATTCACTTTTCATTGAAATATTTTTCTACGCTTTGTTCCATAAGAAAATTATGTTCTTCAAGATTTATCAAGATATATTTGGCTGTATTTCAAATCTCCCCAAATTTTTTGTTCTATTCTTGACTTTTATATTTCTAAGTCTTTGGTGGGGTGACCCTATCTGGACACCAGGTGCCCAACAAAGCCACTCTGTCATTCCTCTCCTCAACTGGGCAGGTGAGAGAAAATCTCTCTCACAAGTCAAGATACAGACAGGGAGAGATCACTCACCAGTTACTGCCATGGGCAAAACTTCAGGAGACTACTTTTATTTATTACCAATCAAATCAGAGTAAGATAATGAGAAATAAAATCAAATCTTAAAAACACCTTCCCTGCACCACAGCCTTTTTCCTGGCCTTACGTTTACTTCCAAATTCTCTACCTCCTCACCACAGCAGCACAGGCAGATGGGGAATGGAGGCTGTACTCAGTTCATCTCACATTTGATCTGCCACTTCTTCCTCCACAGAGGAGGACTCCTCACACTCTTCTTCTGCTCGAGCATGGGTTCCTTCCATAGGAGATAGTCTTCTATTAGCTTCTCCAAGGTAGGAGAAGCTTCCCAGGGGCTGAAGCTCTTCACAGGATGCTCCATTACAGGTCACTCCCATGGAATGTATTCCTTCAGGAACAGGCTGCTCTAGCATGGGTCCCCCACAGGGTCACAAGTCCTGTCAGCAAATCTGCTCCAGAGAGAGGTCCTCTCTTCGCAGGTCTGCCAGGAGCTGATCCAGCAAAGTTTTCCCATAGGGTCACAGCCTCTGAGCATTCACTTGTTCTGCTTTGGGGTCCTTCATGGGCTGCAGATGGATCTCAGTTCCACTGTGGACCTCCAAGGACTGCAAGGACACGGGTGTTTCACCATAGTCTTCCCCACCATGGTCTTTAGGTCCCCAGAGGTTGCCTGGGAATCTCTCTTCTGGCAGCGGGAGCACCTCCTCCACTTCCTTCTCCACTGACACTGCTGTCTGCAGAGATATTTCTCTCTCATATTCTCACTCTCCAGCTGCAGTTGTGCAGCAATATTTTTTGCCCTTCTTAAGTCTGTTACCACCCCTGCTGGTGGGGCTGGCTTTGGCCAGCAGCAGTTCCATTTTGGAGCCAGCTGACGTTGTCTCCATGGGACACAGGGGAAGCTCTTCACAGCTTCTCAGAGAAGCCACCCCCGTAGAACCTTCACTACCATAACCTTGCCAAGCAAACATGATAAAAACTCACAATTTAAATGAATTTATAAATATCATTGAAGGGTTATTATTCCTTTTTTTGTAATCATAATGGAGGTGCTAAGATTGCTAGAAATATTTATCATTGTAATATCTCTCCACAGCTTGATAGGTCACCTTTTATTATATTTTCCAGATACATCAGGAAGATGTACCTTTTCCTGTTCTAGGCAATAGGTATTAGTAATGAGAACAAACAAGCTATATTGCTATAAAGCTTGTCTATTTCAAGTACTTTATAGCTGTTATGTCTATATTTAATTACTTAATATTTCATATAATAATAAAATGTGCTTCACTGCAAAATACTTGTAGAAAACATTAACAACTTGCCATTTATGTCTTTTTTAATACAAATCTAGCTGAAATGTGCAACATGAACATTTGCTCCTTTGCTTTTGCATCATAAAAATTTCACTAAGTACTCAAATTCTGGGTTTGGATTTTGGTGCTGCAGTTACTTTTCAAAATCCCCCAGACCGTTATCAATTTTCTTCACAGCTTTTAAAAATGCTGCTTAAAGGTACAGTGTGACAGGTTAGTTTACATTCCTAATGACTTGAAAGGATCAGGTAACCTCCACATATTCCGTTTGAAGTACTTTCTTCCTCTTAGAAGAATTTTTTAATGTTTTACTTTGATACTTCATTCATTTTTTCAGTAATTTAATTTAGTTATCCTCATCAGGTATGCAATCTATGTTATGTTTTACAATATTTTTCTCTTATGCATTAATGAAAAATCTTTCTCATTTTTTATACCCTCTCGTTAAGTCCTACTGGGCTGCACATATTAGATAGTAAAAATAGGTTACTCCAAAATGTGATCTCATAATTGCTGGAATTTTTTTTTGTTTCAGTCATTAGGCAGACACCTGCATGCATTGCTACAGCTGAAACAAGTCTGCTTAGATGGCACCAGGCATTTTGAGGAGCAAAAAGAGCTGAAATTGCAGCTTTTCCCTTGAAGACTTGAATAATTCCTGGATCATGCAGATCAAGCAATGTCTGCGTGAATATCCAGGTAGCAAAAAAAGAGATTGTGAGTCCATCACTTGCTAGATACACAGATTTACTCCAAGAAGAAGGTGGAATTTAGATTTCAGCAGAAGGCAACTTTTGATAAGGAAGAATAAATAATGGCTTGGCTCTTAAGATTCAAATGCAACATGAAACTGTAAAACTTTGCTGGTCCTGCCTATGAATATATGTATTGCATGTGCTGCATTTCCATTTATTAAATATTACAAAACCAGTGAGCATAAGAAAGATTAATATTGAGTTGCTCCCAATGAAATGAAAAAATTCTGCTTTTTGAAAAAGTGAAAAACCCACATTTTTTTTTCCAATCAATTGAAAATTCTGTTTCTCTAAATACCAACTTCTGGAATAATATTCTTGCATACCAACATTAATGTACATTGTTTTATAGCTTTCTTCCCACTGCTTTTGTAGGCAGTTTAAAGCACAAGGAGTCACCAGAAACAGAATGCCAACAGCAGCTGAACCTGAGCTTCAAGACAGGGCTACAACACAGTAAAGGAGATTGGGAGACGCCAGTTGCAGTATATAGGCAAGGAAAGAGAAAAAAGATGAAACATTCTCTAACATTATTGGGTCTTTCACAGCAGATGGAACTGAACATATCTGCATTTCTGTTGCTGTGCCATGAATACATCTCTGGTGTGCCCTCATCTTCTTACTGGCCATGAAAAAGAGTGAAAACTGCATCTGTACACAGGCCTGGCATTTCAACTCTCCTACATGAGGCAGTCAGGATGATAACCACCTTGTGGGCCTCCCTGGAATAAAGAAAATAAACCCAGCTAATGATTAGTAAGAAAGCCTTAAGGCTTTAAGGCTGGAAATCATTTACAGCATAAGCCAATTAATGCTGCCATACTCCATATGACTTCCCCAGGCTATGTACCTAGGGAACTGTGGCTAATCTGCCTGACTAAGTTCAGTCTATTTCATACAGTTTATTTATAGGTGACCATTTCTACTCTAAATCCACAGTTGTTCATAACAGGAAGATTCCTGCCCTGTCTTGGATTTCAGATGTTATTGATGTTTGCAGTTTGATTTAACTGACATACATATGCAAGCAGTTATGTAATCAACCTTCAATGTAAATACCTCTTAAAGATCAAGGCCCTTAAATGTCTCCTAAATTCTAGGCCTAAGGCTTTACTTACACCCTTTAGGATGTGAATTTTTTGACCTGTTCTACTATTACGTGGTGACTAGTGGTGGAAACAAAGATTTTTGCAGTGCCACGCAGGAAGTACAAGTTCAAACCTGGGACCTGCTGAAGGATATCCACACACGTGATCCCCATGCCAAGGGGTACCTAACCTTTACTCTGTGAACTCAGGGCAAATGGATGAAATCTTAGCCATACTTCTGTCTTGTTACATAGTTGAAATTAAGCATTATGCACTTTGAAGTCTTCAAAACTCCCTCTGAATCATGTATGCAGGTTCTGACATTGTTTTAGTCTAAAGGACTTATTTACATTCCTGACAAAATTTAGTCAAACCCATTCGGTCAGCCATGGAACAGTGAGTCTTGGTACAACCCTGCATCTTCCACCCCAAAACTTAATTCCCACTCTACAACTTGATATCTGATCATACTCCTATGTGCACTTACATGCCCTCACAAAGAATTTGTATAATAGTGCTCTCCTGGGACAGATTTCACTTTACAAAGTTAACATTTCCAGGTTTAATCATTTCATGGTTTTCCTGTCATAGACAGCTATCCTTTAACAAGCACTCTTTAAGGGCCATTTACTTCAAATGGTGAAAACTGCTGGCCTGTGGCAACATGATTTCTATCTGGGAGGAGGTTCTGAATCCATCTGCTTTTCACAGGACCTTTCATGCATTTCTCACTAAGCAGCAAAAGAGCCCTTGAAGTGAATCTCTTATCCAGCAAGTAGTGTACACTCATTTCAGATGCCAGACTAGTGCTGTATTCAGCTTGCTAATTAGGCTATTCATTTTATTCCCTCCACTTGCTTCTCGCCGTTTGGAAAAACAGTTTTTAAAAACAGTCTGGTCGGAACTAAATTACTGTTTGGAAAACTTTCCTGGAAAATAATCTTTGCTTCTTTTTGCCTGCAGAGACTTGGTTAAAAATCAGAAATGTGTTAGATTCAAAAGTAAAGATTCAAAAGCTGATGGTATGTGAACTCTACTCTAGGCTAGACAGAGTATTTGGATTAGAATTAGTGTTAGCCTATTTACAGCAAATCTCTACAGAAGCTCTGCTATAGTCTCTTACCTCCCCCTTCTCTTTTTTGGACTGTACTTTCTTCATTCACTCTATTTCCTGATTTTCTTTTTCTGAAAGTATGCTGAAGAAATAATGTGGATAACAAAGAAGCGCAAAAATTTGTTGGAAGGTGGAGAGAAAAATGTAAGAAATCTGTCTGGTTTTCCTCACCCAATTAAGATTCTGATACTCAGTCTGCATACACTGCCTGTGGCATTTCCCAGTCTTCTCCTAAGGATTTTGAAGCAATTGACTTTTTGAGAAGAGTCTAAGAGAGTGTGGTTTGGCAAATGTGGAAAAAGGATGGGGGAGGAATGGGTTGTCCTGCTTTCTTCTACTTCCTAATGTGTAGTTGTAGAGAAAATGCACAGAGGCTTTGACTGAAGGTGCACCCTGGAAGTCTGAGAGGCACCTATTTCATCAAAGAACAATTAAATTAGTCTTTAACAAAAAATAAAAATTCTCAATGTTGGTCAAATTGTTTACCCAGGTATTTTCCTGGGACCTTCCACTTTGGAGAGATTGTATACTCAACTGGGAAAGGATGTGACTAGCTCCTAGTAATTTTTACTTTGGTGCTGCTCGGGGCTGGGGGTTGGAACAGAGGAGTTCCATAGGTTCCTTTCCAACCTCAGTTATTCCTTTTCTCAATAATTAGCAGTTGGTCCTGAGTCTGAGATATTAATAGAAAGAGGGAATATATTTCCCAAATCATGTCCCCATTTCATGCTTTTTATCTAGTTTTTAACTATTTTGCATTCTCCAAATCTGGCATTTGCAGTACAGCATTTTTAGAAAGAATAACGCTTTTTGACCTATCGAAATGATTTGCTTGGGTGCTTAAAACTCTTCCTTTACCTCCCAGAATCTTTACCTCCTTTACCTCCTAGAATCCTAGAATACCTCTTTTACCTCCTCTTACCTTCCTTTACCTCCAAGAATCATGGAAATTTTTAAATCTACATCATTCCCTATGAAAGTACCTGTTATAAAGTAAAATAAAAATAATAATTAGAAAAAAAGCTACCCAAATTTTTTTTAAAGCTTGCCACACCTGAGTGGTTTACTTCAATACAAACTCTTTTGTCATTCTCAGATCAGCCTGATGTGGTCTCCATGCTGTTAGGGAAATCTTTTACCTTTCTGCAAGACCACAGTGGTATGAAGATCAGAGAGCTAATGTTCATTTTCACACCCAGCTGTGGTTACAGTACTTCCAGAGTGTCAAAGACTGAAAATAGTTCATGTTTCAAATATTGATATAAGTTTTAAAAAAAGCTACAACCACACTGCCTCCCTGAAGACTGGGACTTTGAACTGAAAGTCAAACTGCTGATTAGATAAAGGGAAACCATTGTTCAGTCAGATCAGGCAGAGGAAAAGGTTTGCATCCACCAAAAGGCAAAAGCCTCCACCTGTGCTGAGGAGCATCCTCTGCTGAGTTTGGGGTGGGAGAGCACAGCTCACAGGAGCCAGGTTTGGGCTACAGGAGAGCACAGCTCACAGAAGGATCTTAAAATATTTATCTCACTTAAAATACACCAATATCTATCACATCTAATATAAACAAAATATCAATGTCTCATGATTTTGTTTTTACTGCAAGCACTTTTCCATAACCACTACATGCACTTCCCAATTAAAAAAATTAAAAATCTATTGTATATTTTCTGGTCCGTGCTTATTTGCTAGAAAAGAGTTTTCTAACATGGAAAACCCAGTACCTCCTTTACAAGTGATTGTCAACTCACAGGACTCTGGTGATTTTTTAAAAGTAGAAGATTGGAGGAAGATAAGAATATGAAAGTTTACTAACTTTTTTACAGGCTCATAGCCTTTTATAAGCATTGCAAGTGAAAATAATAGCTCTGAAATTGTTACACCAAAATGAATGAACTGCAGAAAAGGGTCAAGATTTGTTGCTGAAGTACAAGTGCTTCCGTCTGGAAAACAAACCAGTTTTGTTCTTGTTAGCAAGGTCATGCAGCTAATTCTTTTAATCTACCATTTTTTACAAACCATTTTTAAAACTCTCAATTTATTAGATTTAGGGCTTTGAGCTGATATAGATTGTTGTGGCACCAGCAAAGTTTTAGAGTTACGTCAGCTTGGCAACTGATGCTTTTTTATATTCCCTTGTATCTTGCCACATAAATAAAAGTGGCTATGACAAGATCTCTTCTCACAGAATTTTATAGTGCATGGGGTCACCAGCAGCAGGAATTCACTGAAATAATTTGCAGGTTCTTGTGCTACAGGTGATGCTGCTATATTTTTCTGCCCCCCAAAAGGCAGCAAAAGAGTTCCCAATGTCAAGAGACGAAGATCTACAGGTGGCTCCTTAAGGGATCCTGCCTGTCACAAAGTTCACATATGGACTGGTGAAATGTACAGACACCTCCCTGACCAACAGTGCTTCTTCCCGAGCTGCTTCCTCCCTCTAGGAGGATGAAAACCATTTTGAGTTTCCTGTAGGAAAGGATCAATCCTAAAACTGAATTTGGCTTCCATATTCTTGAGAGTAGATTAAATAAGATGAACAAACCATTAGGTGTGTGTTGAATCCAAGGGTGCAGCCATTCTGACTGAAAGCCTGTTGCCTCTGCAGCCCTGGTGCATGACCTGGGCTCCATGTGGCTTCACTTCTGTACGCAGGTGCCGGGGCTGGAGCCACCAAATGGCAGGTAAGAGATTAGATGTCCCACAACCACAGATGTTGTATAACATCTGGCAGCTCCAGGATTAAAAAAAAAATAAAATGAAGAAGTGAAGAAATAAAAAAAAAAATGGGGGGAAAAAGGGATTAGGGGGAACCTGTGGTGGATAAGAGAGCAAGAAGGCTGCAGCAAACGCTCACCAATCCATTCATGATGGAGAGCTGCCTGCAGAATACTTCATTCTGAGGAACATATTAGTGTTTAGTCTACCACTGTGCTGGTCTTGGCCACCCACTGCAGGCACTACCCCCATAAATAAATAACTGCTGTGCTTTCTGTGCTGTGCCCAGCCTGCTTGTGAAGTCTCTCTGCATGCAGTAAGATGTGTCTGAACCAAGGTGACCCATGAAGGTGTGCTATTGGCACAGAGATTCCTGTTGATTTAACTGTGGTGTTTGCATTTCACCATAAAAAATTTAATTATTGATAAAAGTATTATGAAGAGGGGTTGGGGAGGGACAATAAATGGGAAGAGACAGAGGAATGGGGAGGAAGGGAGAAAAGAGAAGCAAAAACCTTTCTGAACTTCATCTGAAGCACAGGTTAGTATGATATTGTACTGAAGCCAAGAGTGTCTTGATGTGTGAGCAGAGATCTCCATCACGAGCAGAAGGTGGTTGAGACCTCTGTGTTGCTCCATGGATTACCCTGCAGCCCTGCCCTATACAGGGTGGCCATTTGTCCCCAACATGTGGCTTGAAGGGTGCACTGCAAAATTTGAATTTTGTCACATTTTCCTTGGTTTAAATGTACTTAGCCACAGAGCCATATTTCAGATGAGCTGAATTTCAGGTAAAATATTAACCTTTAGTGTTCCATACCCTTAAATGCTAAAACTGGTTTTAAGTATAAGGTTCTCTTTTTTTCCTAAAACTCTTGTGCATGAAGCATTTCATTATACACAGACTAAAAAATCCCCCTTGGAATGGACCTGAGTGTATTTTCTTTCCATACTGTGTGAAATTCTGTGTACAATGTGGCACAAAACAGATCATTCAGTTTCTTCCACTGCAAGCCTCCGTGGAGCATGGAAAATCTCAGATACATCTCATTAGCTTTTCTGCATGTGGGTTTCTAATTATGAAGTGCTATAATTGATCATTTTCCTTTTCAAATTAATTTATAACATAAGAAGATTTGATTGCGGAAATGTACAAAAGGAATACTTTGGTTTGACCTTACAGCTTGTTCCAACTCTTTGGCTCGTATCCATCAGGATCATTAAAATCAATTAAGGAGTTAAGTACAGGACATCTATTGTTCTGTCATAGAATCAATAGACCCTTTCAAACCTCCTATAATTTTAGGGATCACAGCAGACTGTTTAAAGAATTGCTCTTTTGTAGAACCATAGGTTCTAATCCTCTGATGGTTCTAAGCATGCAGTGACATTTTTAGCATTACTTGTTATTTTTAATGGCAAACACATACACTTTTGGGATTTGGAAATACAGTTTGATTTTGGAAGAGGCATGCAATCCTCCATATTGCATTTCTGATACCACCGACATGCTCACTGAAATCTGAAGTATAGCTGATTTCCTTGCTACAATCAATTTAATTGAAATTGTTGAATATTCAGTTCACTAATGGCTGGCCATTTGTCGCTGCAGCTATATTTAGAAAATGAAAAAAAAAGAGATATTTGTATCCCAGGAACAGAGATGTGGCCCATGTCCTTGCTCCCTGGCTGGATCAGTCAGTGGCAATCGTTGCAGCAAGCTGAAATCAGAAACATGGGGAAGGATTGACTAACAGTGTCCTTAAGGCCCAGAAGCTACACTACTGCAATAGTAACTTGGAGCCAGAAATAAGATTTACTTATTTGGTGAAATAGTATTATTTCTTAGGAAGCATGTTTCTTTACAGTAACTGTAAGCTGAGAGGTGGGGCAGTGTTCATTCACATTTGTGTAGCTCCTCACAAATGGGACTGGCAGTGCCAAGAGTGTCAGTCCTAATGCTGGGTATAAGTTAAATTACTCTTACACTTTCTATTATTTAGAGGCTGTTGCTGGGTTTTGGAGGAGGCAGTGCTAAATATAATCAATTTCAATTGCAGTGAAATATTACAGACCAGTCAGTCATGCTGAAAACTAAGGATGAATGGAATATAGTAACACACACGTTATTTATGACCGAGTTTCATACATATGAAGGAGAAAGAAATGAGGACATGAAATTCTCTAAGGTTGATGCCTGCAGTTACATTCACACCTTATTTGTGGGCTCAGAGCAAGCATGCCTTATATATATATGACAAAAGTTTATTGCTCATGTAATCAAAATTTTAAAAGTTTAATGGCTTTTCATCAAAATCTAGTTGTTGATCAAAAAGAAAGAAGAATAGAATTGGCAATGCTTTGCACACACATCTTAGTTTCTCAGGGTTATGCTCCCCCTTTCCCTGTTCTGGCAGTGGGAGGTCTTATGGGAAGCTCTGAGCATCTGGAGTGCTTCACTGATGGGAACACTGTGGTCATGTTGATGGTTTCACCTCACTTGGCCTCCTTATATGTTTGTTATAGTGCCTCATTCTTTCTTCACTGCTCTCCATGTTATGGCCAAACTTATTGCCTAGGTATCTTTTTCTATGCTGGATACTATTTGTTCCCTTTTCCACAGCCTGGGTGTGTTTCTTTGACTGACTATGGCAGTTTATAGCCTTGGAGCCTCCAGTGCCAGCCCCTTCCCCATCTCACCAGTCGGCTGTGTTTGGTGCCTCCACTTCTCCAGCTGCTGTCTCACCAACCTGTGATTCCATATGTGACATCATCATGCTAGAGTCCTCAGAACAAGGGAAAATGAATTAGCTGTAGACAATCTGCAATTAGGAAATATGTTGTTACAGCTAAACTACATTAAAGTAAAGCTGCTGGCAGGTCAATAAAAGTTCAGACAGAGCAGGCATGACAAACCTCAGACCTTGGGCCTTGCAAACTCAGGGCACTTATGGTCAGTTGCTAACAGTGGCAACACCATATTGTAGGGCTATAGGGTAACACCATTAGCTACATGTAAGTTCAGCAGCACATCTTATAAAATTAATAGTTTCTTTATCTGACTATGCATTCATTAATACATTGCCAGACTGCTGTGAGAAATAGTTTTTCTTCTGAAAAGCCAGTTTAAATATGTTTCCATATTCAAGCAAAGGATTTCTAGGCATTGATTACTGCATCATCTGTAATAAACCATCAGAGGTGCCTACATTAAAAAAACTAGTAAAACATCAGTGAAGTAACTTCCCTTTATAATGTAACTTCTGGTTACTTGAGAATAAAACTAAATATAAGCATGATACAATTCATAGTCCATAATACAATCCATATTTGCTATTAGCCACAATTTAAGGGCAATTAAAAAGAATGTTCTTTTAATTTGTGGGAAGACATGCACAGCTTCTACACTGGCAAGGTGAAGACATTAAATTTATGCTGCTTTTCGTAAATTAGAAGCTATTCCTCTTCCTCTTTGTTCCTTAAAGTTCTTGAGCTAATATTGCATCAGATTGCAATTAGCTCTGCTGCCATCTGGGCAGTGGCAGAGGTGACTTCCCCTTCCTCCTGCAGACACTTGGCCAAGCAGGGGCAGGGTAGGAGGGACACCCAGGAGTGGAAAGCAGGCAGGGACAATGGCAGGGCATCCCCTCCTTGGCCACCAGTCTCTGGGGGATGACAGGGAAAGCTTCTCTCTTCCTTGGCTATCAGTAAAGCTGCAAGCACTACTCTTTGATAGCTCAGAATCAGGATGGAGGAGACCTGGAAGGATCTCTATGGTGCCCCCAGTCAAGAAGTGGGTCTCAGTGTCCCCTTGTGCTGTGTGTCCAGGCTCACCTGCTGGCATGCTCACTGAAGGCTTCTCCACCCTCTTCTTACACCCTCTTCTCTCCCATTTATGGGCCCCAGGTACATTTCTAAATGCAATGTGTGACTGCCACAGCGAGAGGCAGGAGCTAAGCATCCTGCTGCTCCTTGGCTTGCTCTTGTGCTAGCAGCTCTCTGGGTAACTGCAAAATGCTTACAGCTGAAAATTCATCATTGAAATGTTCTTCAGCATCAGTCCTTCTTTCCCCTATCACCAGCAAGCCACCAGCATCAAGACAAACAGGGTGACCCTGACAAAAAGCTGACTATTGGCTTGTGTGTGCCAGCTATCAGGTTTTATTACTGCTGGTTTCTGTCTTAGCAGAGCTATTCCTAATTGTGTGTCAAGAACATTTCCTGCCTCAGAAAGCAATGATCTATATTGCAAAGAAATAGGCCACCTAAAATACCTCCATGAGCCGGAGTCTCTTTCTTCCCTAGTAGTACTTTGAGGGCTCAGCATCCCCTTTGTCTGTTGTCTGCACAAGCCCCAAACCCACAAATATCTGGAAATGAAAAAAGGAGAAAACAGCATTTTGCTGAAATACTTCAGATTCAGCAGAAACTGCAGGGTTCCTCTTGTTTCTGTCACTTGAAACACTTGAGATTATAAGGAGAAGGATAAAAACAAACATACTTGGGAAACAGAGGAGCTTTGGTAAGAAAATCCTCTATCAATACTCATTGATTTAGATCATACATGTGCACCATGCAAAGCAGCACTATGGAAAAATAAAATGCTGCATATATTTTGGAGCAATTGGCCTGCATTTTGTAATAAACTGCCTTATGTTCCTTCAACTATAACATTTTGATGTTTCAGTTTGTGCTGTATTTCCCTTACAGAGTCCAAGAGAAGAACATTTTCAGCTCAGAAGGCATGTTGAGAAACAGACTTGCCTATCCATAATATTAATACATTCCTAAAAAAAGCAAAAGTATGATCCTGAATCCCATAAGAGTTTATACATATTTTTTTGGGCATTTTGATATTTTCTAGGAAAGCCCAAGATTTTGGTTTTCTGTAGTGCAATTTCCACATCCAAACTGTTTATTCTGAATATTTTTCTTTGACAACAGTTAGCTATTTATCCCTGGAAGATATGAACTTTTGTAGCTCTCGGAAAGCAGCCATTGTGTTTTTCAGCTGGACAATTTTTATTTTTTTTTCTGCTTTCTCATTATGTCTTTAAACTTAAAATCCTTTCAGCCTTTTTTATTTTCTTGAGAAATCAGACATGTAACATCTTCTGTTACTCCTATAGGTCATAAATTTTCTTCATATAATGTTATGTCTCATGCAGTTTGCAGTATGTTTTTGTATGCAAGCTATTGAGCAGTCTAATTTCTACATATATCTTAACCACTGGAAATACATATAATATTTCAATGTTTACTACCTCTGGGGGAACAAAAAAGGTATTTCTTGTTTCAATTAACCATCAGGCGGCAAAATTATTTTCACTACTTTTTTTTACATTACACACATTAAAAGTTCTGAAAAAAAAAACCTGTTAGGCAATAAAAAGCCTTTTAAGAATCAGTAACATACAAAGTTAATGCATGCATTTCTGAGTGGTGTGTTCTGCAGTTAAAAGGAATGATGCAGAAATCAAACTGCAGTTTTCAACTACTATTGTTACATTTAGAAAAAAATAAACTTATCAGAATTAAAGCAAAACTAAAAGTTTCCCATCTAACTCCATTTTCTTAGCTGTTTCTTTTTTTCAGAAAAACAGTTTGACAAAGGCTCAGCAGAATATTTTATAGCAAAAACCGAACACCTGAATGATTACCATGTATGATAACGTATGTACATGTTCTGTTTCATTACTGTGCAATGAACAGGGGGTAAAGTTATATAACCCTGATTGATATCATCTCTTTTATGTGATATTTCTATTTGCTGGATTAAAATAATTGTTTTGTAAAAATATAGAAAAAATATCTCAACATTTTTTTCTCTTGCATGTGTAATAAAGGAAATTTGGAGACCTGTTTATTACAGCATCTCAACTTGCTCAGCAAGAAAAGGTACATTGTGTATTTAAGTCAGTATAGGAGGGAAACCTGCCTCTTAAATGATCTTGAACTAGAACTTCGAATGCAAATTACCTTCCCACACAAATTAAAAAGCAAGAAAATGGAAGCATCATAACTGCTTGTTTAAATCAAAGTCAAAAGCAGAAATTTTCCAAATTTTTTACCCAAAATTGGTACCAACAATATCTTTGTTTACAAAAATTTCTATAATAAATTAAATCCGTGTGTCCCTCCCCACCCTCCTTTCATAATAAAGTTAGCCAGTGAAATAGGCCATTGCTGAATGAAGCAAAGCCAAAGTGCAACAGCCTTTGCCAATGGAGAAACTCTCCTGCATTTTTAACAGTGTGCTTCTATTTGCACTTTCCTTCTGCAGCTTCCTATCCACAGGAACAGTTAATCTACATTTCAGCCATATCCCATTTTCTTATCCTACTCGTCCATTAGTAAGGGATCTGAGTGCAGACAAGCATTATATACAGCCCAGGCAGTGCCAACAGATTGTTTGTTTGTGTTATGCTGTCATCACTGTGATTTATCACAACCACTCCCAGGGTAAAACATTAAATTTACCTTATTGTCCATCGAGGACCAAGTTTTAGATCTTATAGTGGAGAGCAGAGCAAAGTAGATGAAGGCTGTATGGATTCCCACAGTTACCAAATTGGTTTTTTTGTGTCCCTGTGATGCTGAACAAGATTCATAAACTTAGTTTGAAAGCAATGTTTTCATGAGGATGTTCCAAAAACACTTGTATGTGGTGATATGTGCTCCTTTGTAAAACATGAAGAGGCCAAATGCTAATCCTAAGACTCTGCCATCCTGCAGGTACAGTGACACAGGAGATCTATTAACTAAAATTTTCTTTGCCATTTGACAAATTCAGAGAAAAATATTTTTTGATAGAAAGTAGGTTTAAGTTACTTCTTTTA
>VZTN01030220.1:2388-49077 GCA_013400515.1 Erpornis zantholeuca | reverse complement strand
ACACCAGCAGGTGGAAAGCACTGTTAAGGGAGTGGTTGCCAGTAGCAGCCTGTGCTCAGGAAGTCACCAGAGTCAAGATTTTCATTTATTGTGCTGGAGGTGCAATAATCATGTTCTTTTTCATTTTCAGATGAAATGGAGGAGCAATGGATGCTGCCACCGTAGTATTGCTAAACTCCACTTTCCTTAAACAGGTCTCTGCATGTCTGATCTTTGTTCATATCCACATGTTAATACTTAGCTGCATCTTCCTGTAAAACACTTCAATTAAAGCATATTCAAATTAGTGTGAAAGATTTTATTTATAGACATGAACAGAGGTTAATATATTTTAGACTAGGCAACCATGGACCTAGGCAACCGAGTTCTGCATGGACACTATGCAGTTCATCATGATTTATAAATTAGACCTGTATCAACAATGAGGCCTGTTCTGGAAAAATAAGAAAAGCATCTCATAAATATGTAAAGAAGACATATATGACATTTAAAGTAATCCTCTAGTTTTACTCAACTGTATTTCAAGGGCCAATTTTAACACTTGCTTTAAGTGCTCACCATTAAAGACAGGGTCCAAACCAAAAAAGTTGTTGTAAGCTTAGCAAAAATAGCCTTCAAAGAGGGAAAATGTAGTTATTCAGCTTATTAAAAAGGAGAGAGAGGGAGAGAGAAAGACACAGGAAGTGTTTTAACCTGTACAAAATACCTGCAAAGAGGAAGCAAATTAACCCTCTTGCCACAGGCACAAAATGTATAGGCTTGAATTACAGAAAGTGTAGATGCTTTTGGGCTGAGTAAAACCTCTGATAGTAAAGATGATGAAGTCTGAGCATGGAAAGGGAATGTTGCAGAATGCCCTGTTGAGAGTTCAGTTGTATCAAATAAATTAAACAAGAAACTGGTGGTTTGGCACCATCTGGTCAGATTCTTACTCAAACCTGTTCTCTGTGATTTTACACTTCTCTTGCATAAGGAAAAAACCTATTCCTTTTGTTATGTAAAATAATCTAAAAAAAAAAACCAACCCTGCTGTTGATTTCCAAAACACATGGAAACATATACTGATGCTAATGGAGTAACATGACATCAGCAATGTCCTAAAACTCACTTTCTAGATACATTGACTCTAAGACAGAACCTGATTTGGTCCATCCTGATGATGAGCACACTGAAGAAAATTTGAACCTGATGGAATTTTACTTTCTTGATCAGGGAAACCAGATATATGTACATTGGATTTAAAATTGGCACTGAAAACATGATTGCTTTTCCTTTCCTAATTTTAAAGAAAACCTTTCCTAGATCCACAGGGACAAGCCCACTCATTCATTGTTCTTAGGTTTAACCCACCCATCCATTCTCCTTTCTGATCCCATTTGTTCTATTTTAACTTCCTTATCTTCTGTACTTCCTTCTCGAATTCTAATATTTATTTTAAACTATAAAAGCTAATAAGATCTGCCAGAAACCTAAAATTCAAAAACAGAGATTACTGTTGATTATAATGTTATCTTAATTGTTATCTAACTGTCGGCAGGTACTGCACAGTTACTACCGAAAACTTCAGTAACTGACTTTACTAAGAATAAAAATAAATAAAATCACTAGGTTTAAAATTGAAACGTTAAAAGTGTTTACATTGAAGATTAAGTTACTATCAATATTTTAATAAGATATAAAATGAATGTGAATATTCTCAACTGGAATACATTTTTATTATGATATATAAATAATCAATCATACATGTGCTCATGCATGTCTACATGCAATAAATGCAAAATGAATGCAACAAAATTCCAGATTAAATGCCCTTATTGATAACTGGATCACTGCATATAAAAAACAACAAAAGACACATTCAGCAGATTTCAGTTTCATGAGTGTACTTCGTCTCCTGCAGCTCTAAGACCAACAGCTCCAACTGAGTCACATGAATAAGTTGTATCCTGTTACTGTACTTATGGTGCACCATGCCTTTGGTGAGTGAATTATTTTTCTGATACAAGCAAACTCATTTTATTCAGCACCTGTAATGTGCTAAGACCAGGGCTACAGCCAGCTTTGATGGCTTATCTAGAAAGCAATACTTTACTTGCTGAAAATCATTCTTTTTATCCTAAGATAGATAAGGTATTAGTATTTAGGCCTTTCTATCACAGACAATGTTATATTTATGACTAATAAAATTTGATATGCACTCATTAGGTAGAAAAAAAGCATTTTACTAACATAGAACACAAAACCATGAACACTGAGATTCAGGGGATTTGAATTGTCCTGCAAAGACGATTCTGAACCGTCTCTGTATACTGTCATTACAGCGATCATCTCTGGCAGAGGCTGACCAAAATGCTGTGGGTCCCAACAGACACCTGCCTGCTATTCCTTGGTCAAAGATCAAGCTCTGTCCTTTGGTGACAACTGATTGCTGTTTTGGATGATAATAAACAATACCAGCATCTCTTAATCTTAGACAGTGAATCTGTTTTTTTCTATTGTGTAATCCCTCTGTCTCCTGGATCAGCATAAATACATAGTACATGCCATTCCTTATGGTTTTCTGGTTCTGTCATGTAACTGCTCCTATAGTTCATCTCAGGAACTATAGGAAAATGTCATCAGCAATATTGTTTGAGAATGATTAGGAAAAAAAAATTGGACTTCCTAATGACAACTACACTTTTTTTTTTTAATGCCAAAAATTATAGTAAATAAATGTGACCTCATGTTAAATGTGATGTTATTGTTCTTTTCTTGAATGTAATAGGTACACAGCTAAATTTAAAAATAATGCAACAAGAATCCCTGACAGCATCAATTGCATTTGATTACCCTTGCACCCCAGGGCTATACCACCCCCTCACACACAGATTAATGTTCTAATATTTGTCCTTCTCAGAGCTATTTCACAGAGGAATTCACACTGTTACTGCAGACCAATTATATATCTGTGTTTTTCTGAATCATCAAATTAGTGTAGGAGAGAGTCCCAGTTTGAAAAGGGAATTGTGAATTTTGGGCCCAGATTCCACCTACATGGTCTTAAAAAGGATGGGATTAGAAGAAAAAGGAGAGAAATTATACAGGGAGAAGTAGAGCTCAGAACATGCAAGTCATGATAGAGAAATTGTTAGAATATAGACTACTAAGGTGAAAAAAAGAATACTTTGGAGTACTGAGCAACTACAAGCAGATAGTAGTGTAAAAAATTTCAGATATCTGTTAAGACCCAGGGTAGTGCAGTAGTGGGAAGCAGATAGATTTTCTCTTATTTCTCTGTACAACTTTACCTGAAATGTCACTGTGCATCTTGCAAACCTCATTGCTATTTTTAAAATTAATTTTCACATATATGTGATGCGTGTTGAAATCAAGGAATATGCCAACTGATATTGAGCAATTTCAGAGCTTTTCTTGGAAGAGGCACCTCAACCATGTGTGACAAATTAAGAACTTTCACTTAACGATCATGGTTTTTGCCAGTCCACAGGAATTTCTCATGGGTGGAATTGCGCCCTTCCGTCATAGGAAAGAAGCAACAACGTATTTTATTCATACAACATAATTCAGTGGTAAATGCTTCAATGGCAAGGTACATTATTCACTGCATAGAAGCCAGAACTAGACTAAAGTGCCACACCTCCCATTGCTGTTTAGAAAGGATATCCTTTCTTTCTATATCCCTTCTCAGAGAGGACTGTAGGTGTGACTAGCTCCAGACTTGGTCAAGGACTAATGTCAAAAGGATTTATTTACGTGTGATCAGTCCTCTAGATCATGATGCTAAGATTTCAAAGTTTAACATGGTATTATTAATCATTATTATCATCATTATTAATCATATTTAAAATGCTATTATTACCAAATATCTGACACAACAAGGATTCTCTCAGCCCTGAGAAGTAATCTTAAGATGTGTCCCTACTTGGGAATATCCTGGTGTGCCATCTGCTGTAGTGCATGAGAGCTCAATGGCCCCATGGCCACGATTTATGGAGTAAGATGATTCACTCATAGTGATATTTGCAATATTTGCATATTTGCAAGATTTCTAGGTCGCCCTTTGCAGCCCAGCTTCCAGGTTGTCATCTGTCCCCCAAAGTACGGAGTAAGGTGGGTGCAGCCATCACAACCCCGCTGGTGGTTATGGCATAAGCTGGGGTGCATGCCACCACATATTTGTACTTTTAAGTGCATGAGGAAAGATCGGTATCCATATGAAAAATAATGAGATAGAGACACACACAGAAAGTAACCTATTTCCAAACCAAATATTGAGAAACTCACCGTGGAGCAGACAACAGTGTTCTAACTATGCAAGTCACTGGGATGTGAAAGAATTAAATTAAAGCCCCTGGTCCAAACTATTATGTTAGATTTTCCTTATTCCACTATTCTAAATGAATCCAGAGCCTCCTGTTGTCACAGGAGTGAAGCTTTTGACAAAATTAATACAGATTCACTGAACTACTACTTTATCTTAACATCCATAGAATGGTAAAGGTTAAATCTTATCTTTTTGTATCTTCTCAAAACTCGTAAATCCCATAAAATCAGACCATAGAGGTGTCCTTATCCTTGACTGGCTTGATTGTGTACAGAGGATACTGAGAAAGTTTTAATTTAATTAATGTTATTCCCCAATTTCCCTCATAATTTCTGAAAGTTTCCTAGACTCCACCTCTTGGAAAAATACTTTCAAATCAGTGCTAACCTGACCCACTTTACTAAAGCCAGTGATTTTCTTGAATTTCTTATAGCAACTTCCATGACTTTGATGAAGTTTATCTACTTCCATTTTCTATTTTATCTACTGCAGTAGAATAAATTTGCTGCTTTTCTATACTGAAATTTTCTTTTTTATTGTCATCTTGGTGCAAAGCAAGATCCTAAATTTAGTTTGACTGTGCTACAGCAATTTTTAAAATATTAACAGTTGTATTACTTGTTATGCAAGATATCTTGTTGCCTTGTAAAACTGCTAAATTATTTAATATTTATATGTGCTACAATAATGTTCATTCTTAGGCCAGTGGTTGCATAGAATAATTAATTTTATCAAAACTTCGAATTGTAAGATTTGTGCCAATAAAAAATTCAGTTGTTCAAGAAATCCTTTCAGTCATTTGTTAAGCAAGCAGTCATAAGAGATCTGAAAAGCACATAAAGTAACAGTGCTGCTCTACCTTAGAGTTACTCCCCATTTTATAGTAATACTCTGTTTAGTTCACAAATATGCCTCTCATACATAAGCAAAGCAACAAGTGAAGGAGATCATCTATTATCGAGGTCAGTTCTCAGTGCCCATGCAGTAGGAAGGCCTCCACAGTTGTGCTGCAAACCTCTAGCCAAATATTTCGCTGTTGGGCAGGAATTCCCTGTTTGTGCTCTGCTCTGCATGCTTGTGTCTCAAAGCTGTCAGAAGAGGCTGCTGTCAGAAGCAGAAAAAGAAGGAAAAAGTAAAATAAAGAGGACGTGCACTTTTTCTCCACTGACATGGAGTCCATAAAGGCCCTGGAAAAGTTTCTGTACTCCTTCACTCTGTGTCAAAGCCAAATTCTGACCCTATGTGTAAAAAGAAAACATCTCAGGCTTCTTGAAATGCATTTATTCCTTACACATTGCCCTAGCTGGAAAAAGAAGATAACAAAGAGTCTGTTTTGAAATCTTTGCAAGCTGATCTTGATCACAGTATTCCACAGAAGCCAGAGGGTATGTGGGACATTCGTAAAGAACTTTTTCCCACAGTCTTCTTTTAAAATAGAAATAAAAATGTGATTATATGCACAACTAATAATTTTGTCATGGGAGCAGTTAGGAATATCTGATAACATATGAGAATATAGTGAGCAGTAAAAGTATAAAAATACGAGGAAAGTGATTGCCTCGGATTGCCTGGAACTCACTCAAAAATATGTTACTTCTCAGAAACGCCCATATCTGCTTTCAAAATTTATTGAGGTTCTTTACATCCAGTGTCCTGTTACACATTAAAAATAAGTGGTTTTGCACCTTTTGAACACTTTAATTTGTATTTTAGTAGTGTATCGTTACCCCTTTCCACTACACTAGCTCATCAAAGCTAACGTTGTGATGTTCTTTCTCTATTGGGAGAAATTAGTAGCATGACCACATATTTGTTTGCACACATTTTTTTGTAAATAAAAAGGATCATGTCAAAATATGGTCCCTCTGAATATAACAAGAATTAAATAGAAGGGAAAGTGTTTACTATAAAAAGTAATTTACAAAGACTCTGTCTGAACTTCATCTCAGATTATGTTATAAATGTTCTTTTGGCTGACCACTAGTTTTTGCTGGGTTTTTTTTTAATCCTGTCTCTGCTGTTTCCCTCAGATACAAACACATTGCTGCAATCCATCCATATTGATATCTCATCCCATCTTTGTTAGCAGAACTTCTGGATCTCCTTATGGCCATGGCTTAAGTCCTATTACCTAGTATTGTACATAATCTATTTTGACAATGAAAGCATGTTGCTTTGGATTAATATTTCATGGAAAATACAATTTTCTAAATTCTCTAAACAAAATTCTGCCAAGCACAGTTTTCATTTCTTATACCTTAATTTTGGTTTGTATTGATTAATGGCAAGATTTCTCAACTAAAAATTCTAAGGGTTTTATCTGTCTTTATCATTTACTCATTGTGGTCAGACAAAGAGAGGACTGATTGATTACAAATGGTCTACATGTTGATATTTTCAGGAGGTTCTCAGCAACATGCAGTGATGGATCAACCTGCTGGTTGACTGAAACAATTTACTTTATCTTCCTGAAAGTATGTCAGTCAGTGCACAGTGGAAGGTGGTGAGGGGAATCTCAACCATACCAAATGTCTTTAAGTTCTTCTGAAGCAAATGAAGAAACCTGAGGATCTGAAAAGCTAGAACAAGAGAAATTTGCATTTCCCTGGTGGGGCTGGTGATATTCAGCTGCAGAACTGCAAGGCATGTAAAGACGTTTCCGTGTTCAAACTGACAGTGCTGTAAAGCCTGATAAAATAACCTCTTTCTGAAGCATCTCAGGAATTGCAAACTTGAAAATGGCCAAGTTGGTTAAAAGTGTGGGTTCACTTTTTCACTAGAATGATACATTAAAAAAAAAAAAAATCTCTACAGAATATAAGCAAAATCCGAATCTTCACTAATATGGAAATAAATTGACCTCGAAAGAATTTGTTAGATGACACACTGAGAATGGATCAGACAAATACATGGTAAATGGTATACTGACATTTAGCCTTAAATTCAATTTCAGCAGTTACATCAGAAGAACTGCTCCTAAATAGGTAATTTATATGTGCCAAATGCCTCTGTCTGTCTCTGGCTTAGTATAATCAAAAGTAAGATTTTTCAAGGCAGAGGAGAAATAAGTACACAACACACACTAGTAAGGGAATATGAAAAAAAGTGGAATTGCCAAATGTAAATTTTATACCAGTTCCTTCTTCATTTGACTTGGGTTTAGGAAAAGCCAATGTTTATTTTCAGATTATTTCCTAGGCAGAATTGAGCAAATATAAAACACTTTCTTTTCCTGGCACAACTGCCCAAATTCACATAAAAATTAACAGATTCTGTTTATAACAGCAGATAATTTTACCCCAAATATTTGCTCAAAATCAGCGCATTTCCTGAGTGATTCATATCTTTTTCTACTGCAGTAAATCAGACAAAAGTCAGTATGTCTTGTTCTGCAAATAAGATGACTCCTACAAAAATAATTCTCTCCTCTGAAAAAGATGACCTTTCCAGACTGTTTGCACCTGGCTGGTAAGAAAAGTACAAATTCCAGATCATTAATTCTTCCATTGTCCACATGGATCATCCTGGAATGAATTTATTCCTTCTGTCCAGGGTGCGCTTCAGAAGGTTAACTCCCACCGTGTTGCTCAGGCTCTAACAGGGCATTCACATAACTCAGATTTTACTCCAATTCTGTCAGAATGCTTCTGCCACTCCTCTAGTATCACCTTTTTATAAACCCTAGTGCTTATTAAAGGTTTATGCAACAATGGAGTTTTCAAGACGTGTGTGGTGGTATTAATAAATAAGGGCCCAAGTCATTCACAGTTATGAAGTCTCTCTGATGTTTTAATATACTTTTAAATGTTGCAAGAACTTGTTGTTTAAAAGAAGATGTGAGGCAATTCATATTTTAATTCACTATGAACTAGTTTCCTTAAGAATTCCTGTGGGGAATCAGTATTTTGTGTACTTGGCGTACACAGTCTGTGTTAAGCATTAAGTGCATGTAGCTGGTTTGGTGTTAGTCTTGTCTGGAAAGCTGCCAGTGAAGCTGAAACCAGGCTTTTGACACATTCAGAATAGCAGGAAACCTCTTCATGAATAATTATTTCTACAGAATTGTTTACATTCAGGAGTTTTAAATAAGTATAACACTTGTTTTAAGTAGAGCCACATTCATCTTAGCATGCTGTTCGAGTGCATATAAATCATAATTTACCTTTGCTGCACAACCTAATGCAATCTATTAAGGAAATAGTTCTTTTAATAACAAGACTACAGGAAACAGAGAGCTCAATCACACATAAAGAGACAATAAGATTACTGTTAATACACTTTTAACCTTTTAATAAATCATCCTGATTAGCACACAGGGCTGAAAGGATCAGTGGTTGTTGTCTTGCAAGCCCCCTTTATGGACTGAAAACTATGCTTTCCCAGAAAACCCACAGAACATGGTATCCTCATTCATGCCTTCATCCTTCTGGGACAAGGACTGATATGCGTCATTTGCATTTGTATATTTATAATTAACAGAAATAAGTTTTAAAAGGAAAAAAAGGACGCAATTCTTATATTTATCTATGGTTAAAAACATTCAACTAAGTCTAAAATACAAAACTTAGATGACAAATTCACACTTAATTGATGTTCAAAAATTTTAAAATGTTAATATTTTGAAACTATTTACTAAACTTTTTCGTTTTGGAGGCAACTTCCAGTAAAGTGCAATCAAGGAGGCAGTAAGCTAATAGAGTTCTATGGTGTAATAAACCTTTTCTAATTTGGTCATATAGTTGAAAAAAAGGCATACTGATGCAAAGAATTCTAAACTTCACACCAGTCTCAAATTGTTTAGCCCTGAACAGATATTGAAGGTTTATAGTAAAAAAAAAATTGTTTTGTCAGAACAGATTTATAACACACCACTGGCAAGTAGAAGACTATTCAAAGTTTAAATGATGGATCAATATGGAAAAATATTGGTAATCTGAAGCAATTATATTTCAAGCATCTGCAAATCTAGGGAACAAACTTGCTTTTAGTACTGACGTTTCCTTTCACTTCTGGTCCCTGGCCAGTCCAACCTGGTCCTAGTGCCAAAAAAATTATGTCTTTGAGGATTCCTTCACAAAGCCTTAGCCACAATTGCAAACGTGGTAAAAAAAGATTTTCAAGGGGGTTGTTGGATTCAGGACCACAAGGCAGTTCTCATTTTGGCTTTGCCTTGAAAATTTTCTTTCTAGTTTCAAGCGACTTGGTTAAACCATTGATAGCTCACAGGAAACGTTGAAGTTTGTTTCAGAAGTGCAAACAACTTTCTAATCTCTGTCTGATTTATTACCTGAGTGGCTGCTGGCAGCCAGATAGCCAGTAAACACACAGATTAATATCTCACTAGCAAAATAAAAAATAAATAAGAAAAAAAATAGCATCAAAAAAGACTTTTGATATCTAAGGGTGTTACAGATTTTTACAGCTTTATTTTTTTTAAACCATACATGCATAACTCATGATTTTTAGCTTCCTTCCAGGAAAAGGATGTGTTCATTAGATGTACCCAAGGAGCAGACAGACTGCAGTGAACCAGATCACACTTTGTTCTGGCTCACACAACAGTGTGATCCTCCCATATTTTGCTGCAGGGTTTTGTTTAGCCACCCGTGTTTGGCTGGTGACATCATCAGTATGTCTCTCTGGCCTGCAGCAGTAAAGCTCTAAAAAACCCTTATAGCTGTCCAGTTAGCTTGGAGAGTGAGACTTAACAAGGCAATTTCTAGCTTTCTGATATTATATTGACTGTCCCTGAGCTGTAGATTTTGGATTTGCTTACTCCAAATATACCCTGCTTTGTGGCTTGGCATCCCAGCTAGCTCTGCAGGACACTCAGAGCATTTCAAAGCATTTCACAGGGCTCTCAGTGACCAACCTGCTCCCTCCCACGTGTGCCAGTCCTTTGTGATGCCTCCTCTGGGCTTTCATGGCCCCAACAATATGCACAGGGTGCACATCCACGCACATCAGCACTGACACTGCTGCAGGGACACCCCACACACCCTGCCGTGACTCCACATGGAGCACTCCCAAATAAACCACCAGCTGCAAGAGACACAAGAGACAAGGCTGCGGCTTTTGGGTCTAGATGACAGAGCACCATCCAGGAATGGGAACCCTAAGGAAACCTGTGATTTGCTGAAATATTATAACATTTTACATGGAAGTGTGTAGGAAGGCAACTGGAGTTGCTGATGGACTTCAGTCACTAGTGTTCAGCACTGAAACCTCAAGGACCAGCACTAGCCAGCTCTTGCCAACACCTGATCTTTTCCTGGTGTCATGCAGACTTTAGAAGCCTGATCTTTATGACAAATTTTGTTTACCTTCGTATCCATGACGAACAACAAAAGCTGATCATGTGCTGTTTGTGCAATCAAAAGGATTGATAAGACAGGCAGCACACAGAAAGACAACAAAGTAAAATTAAGCTTTGGTTAAAAATTAATTAGCTATATATATACCTGATAAAAACATGCAAACAAACATATATTATAAAAAGCACAAGGTAAAAAGAGAAAGCTTAGAGTTTAAAAAATAACCAAGGGAATACTTGCACATTTAAATGTAGCACTTGTTTCTGTATTATAGGACACTCTTGCTCCCAGCTTTGACTTCATGGCTGATCACCCCAATACATACACTTGAGGTGAACATTTTCTTGGTTCTATCTGAATGAATGCTCACAGAAAAAAACTCCATGTAACAATCCTCTTATAATGATATTTAAAAGAAAGAGTCTATTCAGAAAAGTAGTTAGAAGTATTTATGTTGTAGTGCTTGCATAATCTTCCCGTGAAGAGAAACAATTGAATATTATTACCTTAATCCAACATAATTTAAAGCTTTTCTTCTCAAAAACTAGCTAACAGATCTCTGAACTGGATTTAGGCTTTCTTTCCTCATCAGTGAACTACAAAAAACCCGAGGTTAAGTGGCAGAGAAGAATACTTGTAGTCTTTCCACATCTCCATCCAATATCAAATTTAAACATGTCACACCATATGAATGCTGAATAATAAAGACCATTAAATGCAAAATTTAGGGATTATGAAACAATTATAAAACCACCATAAAATTCATTTTCCTGTTGACCGAAGGGTGCTTTGAAACATTTTTGTTCACTTTGTGAGCAGTGTATCTGGTGCCACTTCAGAGAGGAAGACAATTCTTTTTTACTCCATTTCCAGCTTGGCTTCTCTGATTTGGGTTAATGTATTTTGGAACAACTGTTCTTGGAGGTGTTGTCCTTTTTGTTTAGATGATATACACAACAATGTTGTAGCCTATAGACCACACATAGCAAACAGAAATGTTCATTTTTCTCCACTGTTGTTTCTTTCTCTTTCTCAGCTAAATTTCATATGGTTGTGGTAGTACAGTTTGGTGTACAAACAAGGCATTACCAGGAAAATAGAGCAGAGTAATAAAAGGGAGTAATGCATAACTCAGATAATATATCAGCACAGTAAGAATACCTCTAGGTGGCATAATATAATGACTTTTTCTGCCATGCAAGGCCAGTTGATAGGAACCAGAAGCCATCATCTTGTCAAGAAGCATTTAGAAATAATGTGAAACACTGACTTAAGGCAGTATTATTAATAATTTTTTTCAAATTTAAGAAAGTATTCACTGAAATGCTTGACATAAAATAACTTTTTACTTTATGAATGTTACTGTAACAGAAATTCCACAATTGTCAAAAAATGCCAATAGTCAAAAGCAAGGAAGTTCACAGGATAATTTCTACAAAATGTAATGCAGAAACCACTGCTATTTTTATTCCACATCTTTATCTTTAAAAAGATATAACTTCTGGTAGAGGAGTTGTGTATGTATTCCTGAATGGCTTTTTTTTTGGATGTGTGAGTGGTAGCAACTGGGAGTGGCTGCTATGATCGCTGTCATTTAGAGAGCTGCCTGTAGAAACAGTGTGTTCTCTCCTGTGCAGCAGCTCGTTGTGATGCACTGTCAAAGTCTGCAGCTCACTCCAAAGAAAGCAGGCAAGAACCAGATCGATCTCTCATTTGTCCTTCTATGTGTCTTCTCTTCACACAGCAGAATTTCCATGAACCCACTTATGAAATTTCTCTCCATGAGGTTACTTTTCCAGTAGGCTTCTTTTAGGTGTTGCAGAGCTTTCCCATGGTCCATACTGGCCACAAGCCACGTGTTTTTGTTAACACGGTACTAAGCCAATGCTAATAGTCTTTTCCTTTCCAGTAGATTTTATTAGATTGAGTCAAAATTAATTACACAGCTTCCAATTCAAATCTGGCTCCGACCTGGGTGCTTTGCACAGAGGATAAAGTTACATGCTTGCAAAATTTCATTTAAACGTAGTCTCCATTAAAACACACGATTACAGTATTTTACTGGCTCTGGTGTTGGAATTTTTTAACTGAGATCTGCTACTTATGATTTCAAAGCATAGAGTTTTCACAGTTATCTATAATTTTAAGTAGGAAATCTAAACTCTGTTTTGAAAGTTTTTGAGGCAGAGCAGGCTGTCTACTCACAAAAGAGATTGTGCATGTCAGAAAATATGAGGCTTTGCTCAGAACGGAATTAAAGACTCACACACCCATATCGCTCTTACCTGTACCAAAATGTGTCCTTTCCTGAGCTACCATATGTTCTATACTTTTTATTTACTTCTTATTGAGTCTGCTAACTACCTGTCTCTGATGCTTCTGCTTTCCCTGCTTATGCTCCATGGGAAAAACTTCTAGGAAATGCTTTTGAATGCAAAGTCAAAATAATTTATCTAAGAGTAGTTGAATATGTATATAAAAGTTCACCAAACTGCACCTAGATGTCAATCTTGAAAGTTATTTGAGTGAAGGAAAAGCTTTAATTTTCCTTTGGAAGCCCTTTTCCTTGGGATTTCAACAAGAGATCTGATCAACTTGAGGGCTTCCCTAGCGACTGCAGTAAATATCTATCCACAGGCAGTCATTTAAATGTTCTTTCAATTAATTGAGTTGGTGTTAGCAATGGAAAAATAAAAATGCATTACTTCCCATGTTATCCATTTTTTTTTCTCACATTTTAGTTCTCATTTTCTAAACTGTACTGATAATCATAAGAGTTTAGTGACTATGCTAAAATTTATCAGGTTTTGCCCATGATTACTAGAAATGATATCTCCTAAAAATGTTTTTGCCTTACTTCTTCCCAACTAATTGATTTTAATCTACAGGTACTTAAACTGGCTTGACTTAGTTCATTAAATCCCTGACATATCATGCCTGCTAAATTGTCCTTTCCAAAATCATCTGAATTTATAGTTACTTTCAACATATATGCACTCAACAAGTATCTTAGTGTAGTTGATGCCAGAATGATTTTTTGCTTTCTCTTTTATACCCCTCTTACATACTCTTTTATAAAGTTTTATGTATTCTTAGTGCTTTTATCCTACATACTTGTGACTTTCCAAGTCTGATAACTCAGCTCAGACCCACTGTACTGTTAAACCAGGAGACCAAACACCAAGGTCCTCTCCAAAACGTAGTTTTGTAAACTAAGACAGACCCATCCAGGGGGAAGGTTCCTCAGAACAGGGCGTTTACTCAAGCCTCTCATTGGGGAATCTTTGATAAATATATTAATTTTCCAAGGCCTATAATTGTGTGCATTTTGGTGTGAGGAGTGTGCATGCATTTTTGGGGCATTCCACCTGGATGAGGTGCTGTACCCAAGGATCCTGAAATAAACACCGAGTTAAAAACCCCTTTTCCCCATAAACCATTTGGTTTTAATTTTAAAACCGGGGAAAGGCATGATAGTAATCAGGTTTTCTGGTTTCTCAAAGACCTACTTCTTCCTACTTTACCTTCAGATAAATAAGGGAAAAACATTGACAATATTTTGTGTAGGAGCAGTCTATTTCCATGTGTAAACTCCAACACCCATCAGAGCAGGTGAGGGACTGACTTCATTCTGCTTTTTATACCACAGTGTGGTACGGTGCCAAAAGGTATGTAAATAATAGAACACTGTGTGGGACTGAGTTTATATAAGTCTGACTAACTCACAGAGTTTGATATAAAGATACATATGCATGGATACTCACTAAAGCAACACAGCATATTTATCATCAAATTGTTTATGCTAGGCAGAAGATAGTAAGAGTTGTCCCTTGTTAGCAAAGAAATTACATGTATTTATATATACACAAAGAAATCCAACAGAAAGGAATGTTGAATGTTTGAATTTCATACCCAAAGGTTATAGCTGTTCATCTGTGGGGAATAGGCAGCGTGTGCAGAAGTGAAGAAGCTTTCCGTTTTTAAATTAGTAAACAATTCATCCTGATCCTTGAAAACGTTTTGAAATCCAAATATTGCCTACAGAATACAAGGTGTAATTGAAACTCTGTTTGTCTGAGATCAAACCCAGGGGAAATTGCTTGAACTTGGATACACTAGTCAGGTCAATTTAAAACAGCCTTCTGAAGACAGCATGGGCTTTGTTTGCCTGATTGTTTACTTTTTAATCCAACACCTTCCTACCAACTGTTTGGTAAAAGCCCCTAATTAAAGGTGGGTGTTATTGTGAGCAGCAAGATGGCTTTTATGAAGAAGCAATTTCTAGGAAGGTCTATTATGGTTAGCATAGAAGGAAGAAGCACACTTGTTTTGTTTTATGTCAAATTTATTTGTTCCTTATTGGTAAAAGAGTGGAGTTTCAAAGCCAGACATTGAAGCTTGGGGAGAATAATGTCAGATATATTTTGCATCACAAATGCAAGGCAAGTAATTGCAACTGCCTTTAGAAAAATCCTAACAGGACATCTGCCTGTGTGTGAAGCGTAGGCGTCTGTCTAAGAGCACACAGACATACTGTGCACAACTTTGCAGGACACTTTATGTAACTTTCATATGCTGCAGAAAGTTAAGAAAAGAATGAAATGACAGGGGGAACAACTCTCTAACATTTTCCCTCTCCTGCACAGTACAAAGGACTCTACAAGCTGGAAACCAGTTGATCTGATGCCTGCTTATCCAATAGTAAGCACAACAATGCCCAGAAAATTATCTTAATGGGTGTTTTTCCTTGTGTTTGGTCATTACAATTCTATCCTAGCTACACTTACTGGCAAACTTACTAAACAAACAAGGCTGTCCAAACTCTCCATCTTGTACGCTGACAGAAAGTGGAAGTTTGACTTTACACGCCCTTGTTATGGACTGATCATTATCACTTTGTATATGGTTTGTGGGGTGCTATTTTTGTGAGACAAACAGGGCCAACGAAACCACCGAGAAGTACAGCCTGTAGGTTTTCTATCTTATGCCAAATAATTGTTAGCAATATATCTAGTGATCTATTGCTTCACTTCAATTGTTGGAAAAACAATGCTTACACCATGTGCATCTTTCAGTGGAGAGAAGGAAAAGGAACCAGAAGCCGACAACTTCTGAAAGCCATCTGGAGGAAAAATACATGAACCCACACGTAAAACCTCACTCGAGCTGAATTATCCAAAGCTGATGTGTAATAGTCCTGGTTAGCAGGACAGGGAATACCTATGTGTTTTGGATACATTCTGCCACTTAAATCCCTTATTTCAAATTAATGATGATCCTTGAACAGAACTCCTGCTTGGAGCAGAAGTGTGAATATACAGGATAGTGGGAGCATCACTCTAGCAACTCCTAAGAGTGAGTTCTTTCACATCCTCTATCATAAAACATATATCTAAATTAAGATATTCATTTAGATGATTTGTTTTCACTCAGAGGAAGTCTGCCACCATGAAACTGCAGTTATGATTGAAGGATGAAAAGGAATACAAAAGTAAAATCACTGATCATGGTCGGAGGAACTGAATCAGAACCATGAAAAACAGCCCACATTACCAAAAATGGTAATTTGTGGTCAAATGATTCTCAGAAACTTCTTTAAACACATTAAAAATTACTTTTGCCTTGGGCTAGATTTTAAAATTGTACCATGTATTAATCTGTGTACTTCAAATTTTAGATGAGATTTTTCATGCTCATTACAAATGCAGCACTGAGGGTTTTTTCTACCACAATACTGCATCATATCCTGACTTTTGTAGTTTCCCAGAAATTCTTTCCTAGGAAACTACGCTCAGGGAAAGCTATAGGAGAGATCTGTAAGCTTCTCCAGATATAAAGCTAGGTGTCTGATATGAAGTTGTCTGAGAGATAACCTGTGGATGGGGTTCAAACCCACTCTAGTACCAGCTTCAAAAATTCTGTCAAAGAAACTGTATTTTGCCCATATTTAGGGAGAAAAGCAAAGAAGGCCAAGAACTATTTTCCTATGTTTGGAATTTGACAAAGCTGTTTCATGTCCACATGGCCAAAAAGACCATGGTTTTGGGAGCAATTCGTTGAACTCAGTGCAGAAAAAATACGTCAGGACCATTTCCCAAGTAGAAAATAGATTAGGGGCCATTGCAAACAGGAGCATAACTCCAGGCCGGAATGGGAATTCAGCTGAGGTTTTTATTTGTTTGGCCCTGGGCCACAAACAGATGATTAAAATCCAGAGCTGCATCCCAATAACCATTGCTGTGATAAGGACTGAGAGGGAGTAGGCTGAACTCGCTCCTCTTTTAGGACCTTGCTTGTGCTGAATGACCCTGCTCCATGATCCTCAGCACACCAACCTGGCTTTCTCTGGTTTGTAAGACAGCAAGGCTGCCACCATCAAAACTTTCTCCTCTGTTTTACAGTTTGTTCCACTCAGGTTTTTTACATAGTTAGGCTCTCTTCTAGCATTTCCAAATTGAAAGAATTTTAACTTCCCATACCATCTCCTTAGCAATTTTACACTATTTATCACAGGGATGCAGTGCTGATGGGTAGGCAACCCACCTTTTGCACATCAATGCAGCTGAACTGTTATGATTAGAGTCTGTCCTGAAAAGATTATGATATACCTTTGATTACAAACAGCAATTTTAATGCTTAAATGACAAGTTCTCCATTTAATAGCCACAAATGAAAACCTGAAAAAAGCCCACACGGCAACAAGTACTATTAAAAAAAATATGGAAGGTATAATTTATTTTTGAACAGATATTGAATAGCAAAATATTTAAAAGGCAGTGCAGGCATAAATTGCAATCATCAAAAAATAAACTATGAAAAAGTCATGGAAAAGTAACAGTGGCTAATCCATGTAAATAGATACCTTCTGCTTGGTGCAATGAATTGGTAGAAAACAAAGACAAAAACTCCAGACACTGAAATACACTGCTCAACTATTAACTGGAGCTATCATTTTATTTTTATTCACTTTCAGAGGATGTTAAAATTGTACCATTGCAGTTTACTAGCCTGAAAGGGAGGAAGCCAGGGGTAATAACTTTGGGTTGAATAATTGCACTTCAAAACTTTGTAATGGAAGTTCCCCATGCATTTATAAATGTACCAGAGGAGCAGAAATATGTTGCTTTACATTTCATCAGAAAAATGGGATTTTACATGCATAACCTATTTACATTTCAAAATCAGTATTATATGCTGAAATGGTTCATTGAGTGGATATTTTGAAAAGTAGATTAATGGCCCACCTGGGAAAGAGATTAAAACTGAAATTCAAATCTTGTTTTTTAACAGTAATCAGATGTTTCCTGGATATAATTTACAATCCACAAAAGCAGAGTTAAGGGAACAGTAAATTCTGAGTTAGCACCAATGGACTACACAGCTGCTGCCAGCAGTCTGGTCAGGAGAGAAGCTGGTTGCAATAGTTAAAACTGAATCACTGAAAATATTATTTTACTGTAAGTATTGCAAAATAATAGTGATCCCAGTATTCATATGACTGCGTTTTTGCAAAAGTAAGACACAAAAGAAAAATGATGACGGGCTGATTTACAAAAGTATTCATAGAGTTGTTATAATGCTCTAGCTCTCCCTAGCCTGCCCGAGGTTTGGATAATTTTCTGACCTGCCAATATTTTGCGTGGTGGAGGGTGTCCCCCCCTGCTCACAGGACTGGGAGTGCAAAGGCATTCTGGACTCATCAGAGAGAAAATCACAGAATTCCAAAATATACTGAGTTGGAAGGGACCCACAAAGATCATGAAGTGCAGCTTCCTGCCCTGCACAGGACACCCAAGATTCACATCATGTGCCTGAGAATATTGTCTAAATGCTCCTTGAACTCTGTCAGGCTTGGTGCTGCGACGACTTCCCTGGGACCCTGTTCCAGTGCCAAACCAAAGGAACCTTTTCCTGATATCAAACTAAACTTCTCCTGACTCAGTTTCGGGCCATTCCCTGTCCTGTCACTGTCACCACAGAGAAGAGATCAGTGCTGCCCCTCCGCTTCTCCTCATGAGGAGGTTGTAACTGCAGTGAGGTCTCCCCTCAGTCTCCGCCAGGTTGAACTGACCAATTGACTCAGCTGCTCCTCATACAGCTTCCCCTCAAGGCCATTCCCATCTTTCTGCCCTTCTTTGGACTCTATCTAGGAGTTTAATATCTTCCACTTTGACACCCAAAAATGCCCCCAGCACTCTAGGTGAGGCTGCCCGAGTGCAGAGCAGAGGGGACAATCCCCTCCCTTGCCTGGCTGGCAATGCTGTCCCTGATGCCCCCCAGGACATGCTTGGCCCTCCTGGCTGCCAGGGCACTGCTGACTCATGTTCAACTTACCATCAACCAGGACCCCCAGGTCCCTTTCCATGGTGCTGCTTTCCAGCATCTCATTCCCTGGTCTGTCTGTACATCCAGGGTTGCCCCATCCCAGGTGCAGAATCCGGCACTTTCCCTGGTTGAGCTTCATGTGGTTGGTGATTTCCTAGACCTGTAATTTGTTGAGGTCTCTCTGCAGGGCCTCCCTGCCCTCCAGGGGGTCAGCAGCTCTCCCCAGCTTTCTATTGTCTGTAAACTTGCTTAGAATCCCTTCTAGTCCTGCATGCAAGTCATTTATGAAGATGATAAAGAGCACAGGGTGAGAGATGGAGCCCTGCAAAACCCCACTATTGACAGGGAGAGACCATTCTTGGAGCAGGGAGTGCAAGGCTCAAGGGCTCTCCTGACCAAAAAGGCCCCAACCTCTTTCCTGCACTGGGCCCAGAAGGATGTAAACATTGGGAATAAGCACTCCAAATGGCTGGTGGATTCTGCAGCATGGTTGCTCAGTAGACTTCGTGTTGTTTCACAGACATTTGTTCCTGATTTTACAAAGAACCTCTTCTATTAATAAATTCCCTTTTCATGGAAAATTTAAATATTGTCAGTCTTCAATCCCACTCAAAACAGAAGCTTCAAAATATTGGAATTTCACCCAGAATTAAAAATCCAGGCTTTAGTAAGCAGGTCCCTTTGTTTATATTTTCCTTTGTTTAATCTCTTCTTTGCTTTGGATGTTGCTTTCATATACTTTCATATAATACCATGAGCTGGACAGTTGTTTCTTAAGAAGCTTGGTAGAAGATTCCTGCAGAGCAACTTCTCTTTTATCATTTGAATTTTCAAAATAATGGATGTTATTGGATTGATGCAGAAATTTCATAGAGAAAATGAAAAATACATTTTCAGCTACTAAATACATTTCAAAATACTGGCTAGGGGGAAAAAATGGGTTTAAGTTGATTTTCTTTTTAACAGTATCTTGTCCCAAATTTAAATTTTCTCATTTCTCTTGTTTGATTACACAAGAACATGAGTTTTCTCAGACATCAGATCAGCATGTCTCCCTCTCATTCCTTTCCCAAAATGGGCATCAGTCACCTTAGCATCAGTCAGATCTATGTCTGACAGGCACAGGTTTTATGAAACAAAATTTACATACATTTTGAGTTCTTGAACTTTCTGTAGTTATCTCACTGCTACAGTCAGTGAAAATATGCATGGTGACAGTGTGGTCAAACAAGCCAATCAGCCCTCCTTGGAATTTAGCCCACAGTACTAGCCATGGTCTCTTCCTCATAAACAAATACTTCCATCCCTCCTGAAAATTCAAAGTGTGAAACCTGGGTTAACAGCAAGCACAAGCTCTGGCCCTGTGACATTTAAATCTTCATCATAGCTGACCTTTTGTTAACAAGAGCTAGCCCTTCATGTTGCTTGAATAAAAGTTTGCTTTAACAACTTAATCTTCAAACGTGTAAAGCACTTCATGCTTATTTCTTAAAAATTACTTTATTGTTACGTTTCAAAGTTACCACTGATAAAAAAACCCTGCAAACCTCAAAGTAAATGAAAGGCAAAGACAAAGAAAACAAAGCACTTCTGAAAAGGTTACACAAATAACCATAAGCATTGTTAAAGCTTTTTTTCTTTGGATAGATATTTGGGGTTTATACTTAGGCCAGTCAAGAGCAGTGCACTGAGGGCTTATAAAACAAGTTTTAAAGTAGGAAACTCAGATACCTTACAGTAACAGGCTTGTAGAGATCTGGATCTTCTGCAGCCCACACTGCTTGCTACATGCAGGCAAGAAGGCTTTGCTCAACACCGGGGCTTTGGAAAATAATACCCAGGTATTTGCCATTTAAATATCCACCTATGTTCATATCCTAGCACCCAAAGGTTTCCTTGGCTGCAACATCTTGTTCCAAATGTTCAGGGCTTCTCTGTCTCCCTTTTTGCCCCTGCCCCTTCCTTTTTGCCCCTGCCACTCGGGGCTGTGCCATAGCCCATCTGTGCCCTGAGCTGTGTGGGGTCCAAGGGGGGCACACAGCCCCAGGGAGTCACTGGTGCAGCGTGAGCAAGCAGGGGACTCCCAGCCTCCTCTTCATCCTCCTGGGTACAACTGTGCCCCCACGTCTGCTTGTCTCTCTGCTTGTTCACTTTGCTGAAGTTAAGGCTAGAATTTCTGTCCTGACATAATATTATTTTAAGCAGACAAGGAAGGCACTAAGCCCAACATGAAGGAAGATTTGATGACAAGCATTTAGAGTATAGCTCTGTGCTTTGTGATTTCTCTTTTCTTCAAATTTTTAATTTTTTGCCTTCCAAGCCCCCTGAGTACTCAGTTTCCTACTGGTTCCTTTCATGATGATTAGATTTTCCCTTTTCCCTTTCAGACTTGCAGTTTAAACCATCTTTCTCTGTTAATAAAATCACTCTGGCAACCTGATCTTGTAGTCTCGTTTAATTTGTGGCTATTCCAGCTGTTTGCTTGTTTATTCTTAAGTCAGTTTTTAGGTCTAAACCATGCCTGTCGGAGTCCGACTTTAACTGTCCTTTAGCTGCTCATGACAGGTTTTCGCTTGCATTTTAATACTCTGGTTCCCTCTTTTCCAAACTGAAATGCCAAATTCTTTCTCATTCTCTTTTTCTTCGACACATTCATCTGAGGAACCAGGTTAATACACTCTGGATTTCTTTTGGCCAATCCCTTGTGTGCCTCTTTCAAAATTTCCTTCATAAAAGCCAACTCCTTATCCTTTTCTCATTGTCTCCTTCCTAGTTCTCCCTGTAATGTTGCTACACTTCCTTAGAGTTTCACTTCAACACATGGCCCAGCTGCTGAAACAATACCCTGTGACTGAATGTTGTGCTTTAAACCAATAAAGCAGGTACAAGTTGCCAGCACTGAATAAACAGTACGTTAAGGTTTCCAGTTTGCACTTCTGCTTTTTTTTTTTTTCCTTAAATTCTCCCAGTTCTTTACAATTGAATTACTGCTTTCTAACTTTCTCTTATTGCAAATAAATCTTCCAAAGATCATGCTCTGCTGCAGCATGGTTATACTATGCAAGATCGGAGAAGTTTCAAGCAGGGAAAGTCTCTGCTTACAAATTTAGGCTCTGTATGCTACCTTAAGCCTAAAGGCTACCTTTAATGCTCTTGGAGTGGGATCATGCATCTGGTGCCTAGACTCCTTCCATGCCAAACAGACACTGTGGGTTATTGACAAGCAAATCCAGAGGCAGCTGGAGTGAGGGGAGCATCGCCAGATGCTGTCCCACCCCAGATGCTGGCACAAGCTGGTAGGGAAAACATGACCCCTTCTCTTTAGGAGGCTAAGTCACAAAGAAGGTAGTGAGAAGGAATGTTATAGACTTTGTTTTAGACCTCTGGCTGGGTATCCTCTCTTTGAGCCGTGGTCAAGCAGTGGAAATGCCCAGGTCACCTCACCAGTGCCACTGAAGCACCAGCACAAGCAGAGCAGCTGGTTGGGATGGCCATTTCAGCTCTGAAAGTCCTGACTTCCCCACGAGCACATGAGACTCATAAAAACTTACTGACAGCTGGCTCTGAGAGTCCCAGTCCTTGAGGTTCTGTCACTTAAAAGAAGAGAGTCATAGCACAATTAAAATCCTTTGAAACCTAGCATGTATGTGATCCATTTGTGGTTTGAAGCCCCAGAGGTACATCAAAGTGAGAAGTAACTATTCATTATACAGGGAGCTGAAAAGTCAGAGCTGAGGGGAGTGGGTTGCGAATCCTCTTCATTCTTTTTTCTTTGAAGTTTTGGCATTTTCATGCTGTTTTTTACCTCTTTGGAAAATATTTTCATTCAAGAAAACCCCCCAGGAAACTACAGCCCTGACCACCATCATCAATTTAGGAAAATAGCCAAAGTTAAAAGATTACAACCACAAAATATTTAAGAGCTCCTTATGCAACAACAACAACAAAGAAAATGTATAATTGTTAGAAGATAAGAAAAATATGAAAACTTATATTGTCAACAGAGCAGTACTGCAGATCAATGATATTTGAGATATGATCAGAATAAGCAGTAGTAAGCCAGTTACTTCTTGTGTGAATCAAATTATTTCTTAACAAAACCTTCAGGTTTTTGCAAACCAAGTCTGAAAAAAATGCTCATTTTCAAAAAATGCAAGATCTTCGGACTGTGTGTTAACCTCAAGGGTCCTGACTGCTTTATCAAATTTTACCCTGCTCATTTTAATGTAGTAAATGACACATAGGCAGTTAGAGATTGGTGTTCTCGTCTCTGCATGTCATTCAGTGAGTTCTTGATGGGATGATTTCACAGGCGTCTGCTCCCTGCCTGTGGCTGTGCCAGCTGTTAGCCCTCTTATTCTCTTATTGGAACATACAGAGAGATTAAGGGAAAAAACTACTGTATATATGTGATTGGCATAACCCACCTTTTTTTAACCTTCTGAACACTGGGGAAATGTTGGTGAGCTACCCTGAAATGTGTGAGAGGAACTGCAGAGTTTGCTCCAGGAGGGAACCTGACAGGCGACTTCTGTCCTCCTTTTCTCCTGGCCCAGGTACCAAAAGTTGTGGTATCCTCCCGGAGATATGTGCCCAAATGGCGTTTGATTCTCAGTTTAATTGTCTCTTGCCTGTCCAACCTGAGCATTAGGCCCAGCACAATTTTTAAAGGTTGTCCCAGAAACCTCGAGTAACAAATTGCTCACAAGTACAACCCAAAGCTGACATTTTCTGGAAACACCACGATTCCGTAAGTCTGGGTTTTAGAGAAACAACGATTGTTGCAAAATTTTGTGAAAACAGTGTGAAATGTGTTAGGACTGCAAGCTGGAGAATGTGGTAAGGGAGTTATCCAAAGATTTTACACCCTCACAACAGAGCTTGTTCTCAGCTATCATCCAGTACAGCCACCGACACTAGTGACAGACAGAGGAGGTGGTAGATGGAGTGAACTCAACTTGTCTATTTTCACCATGTTGAAAAGTTTTTGATGAAGTCATAAACCTCCTAAACTAAGGTACTTATATGATGTTTTTCCTATATATATCCACAAATACTTAACAGGGTTTGCTCTACAGTTTTTTTCAGTCCAAGAATGAAAAATGAATTAATAAATCCAAGTCATCAAAATGAAAATAACAATGCTGGAATACTTGGCTGGTCAAATAACTTAATTAAAATACAGGACTGCACCAAAATGCCTTCTCTTCTTTACTCTGCCCAGGGATATGCACTGGGCTACTTAATGTTCTCTAATGCATTGATATCCATGTGCTTCTTCATGAAAATTAAAAATAAAAACATTTAACAACACTTATTTAATCTCTGAGGCAATTTTGCAAAGCCACCTGAACCTTTTGTTTGAAACCCTTCTGGCACAGTGTTTGTAGGCGGCATTGCTCCTGTTTGCTGTAAGCAGAAGCCGGCAAGTGAAAGTGGTTGACCCAGAAAGCCAAGGGCAGACCTTGAACCTGAGTCTCTGAAAATTCCCTCGGCACCTTGGCATATTGCCTCTCACCAGCCTTCTCTATTTGCCTTTCACAGGGTGAAAGCCCAGCCCTCTGTGCCCGTGGGTACAGCTCTGCTTTGGCTTCAGTGGGTCTGCACAGCCCTGCCTGCCCACACTCCTTGGGCAGGGGTTAATGGGAACAGGAGAGCACACAAAGTAAGGTCGATACCATCAAACACAAGACTTCAAATGGAAGTCTCTGTTCTTAAAGCCAGGACTCTCCTGGCAGTTGTGCCAAACTATAGATTAAATTCTACTTTTTTGCCCTTTTTCTACTTCCATGGTCATAGTCAATCAAAGATTTAGAAAAATAATAAGATCATCTTATTTTCTTTTGATGGGTATAAATGATGATGACTATTCCCATGTGCTAATACTCACATTTTTGCAAGAAAATGCTCCTAGAAAAAAAATGAAATTAAGCATGTGTGTAGTATACAAAGGTAATTTCCTTGTACTCTTTTTTTTTTTATCAAGAAATAGTATTCTGCAAATTTAAAGGGGTGGTTATTTTGCAAACTTTGAATTCCTGCATGCTAACATTACCTCCTTCAGTTAAGATACAAGTAAAGCACCTGCACATTTCAGAGGCAAAACTCTGACAATAATAGATTGAACTTTATTGGCAATAGGCCTCTCATATAGACAACAAGAGGAACAGGTAGACGATGATTATGTTCCTACAGTTGCTTGAAAATGTATTGGGTGAGGGAACCCGGAATTCCTGGCTGGTATTCCCACGCTGACTGTCACTGTCATGCCAGCCTTTACGCCCACATATCACACTTCAGGAGTAGGGGCTTTCTCTTCTGCCTGCACCTTCCTCTACCCAGTCACCCCTTTCCACATCCTGTCACCTTCCTGATGGGTGCCTGGGGCACTCTCATAGCTTTTTCACCTTCTGGCACATCATTTCTTCTTAGTTTTACACTACTTCATGACAACTGTAAGTGTAAAAGTAAAACCCGCCTCCTGGCCAGGCTCTGTGATTCCTAAATGCATTTTTCTATCTACTCAAGAGAGGCTTGGGCCATTTGCAATGTACAGCTGGGGCAGGTGGAAATGCCAGGGGGTTTTGATCTTCTTTTAGCCCTGGAATTCTTCTTCTCAGCATGGCATTTTACAGGCTTGCTTCAACTATTTATATGGAGATTTTTTTTTTCTTTTTAATGCAATTTATGTTATAAAGAAGTAACAATATTTCAAAGCACTCAGTTCAGAAACACCTCTGCTTGAATACAGCTGTAAAAATGAGTCTTCAGAATATGAGTATAAAAAAGCACAAAAATAGCTTTTTTGGAGTCAACACTGTAAAGGTTCTTCAGTCAAAAAAAGCCACATTAAGCACAATATTTCAGTTTTGTTTAAAAGACTCATAATAAAATAAATAGATTTCTAGACAGAACATTGTGATAAGGCTTTTTCATAAAAAGAATTAATGATATTTTGACAAAATAAATATAAGTAATTAAATTTTTATCAGTTAATTTTTTGGTGAAAAATTATATCTTATAAACTCATCCAGTTTTATTCATGGGCCTAATTCTTGGATTATGATTTTTTAAAACATCTAACGTTTTTTGAAATAGATCTATATCATGATTTCCATTTCAGTACAAAGCTCAAAATGGCATAAAGAATCTTTGTAAAGGCATTACATTTGTAAAGAGTTTACAACAAGTTATGTAATGTAAAGTTTAAAGAAATTTAAAAATGTCAAAAGACAATGTAGCTCTTTTTTGCAGAATTAATAAGCACTGTGTTTAACCTAAGGTATTTTTCTGTCCAGCTAGTGAACTGAAAACTTAGTTATTGCAAAGTGTGAGAACAGCAATACCTATACCAGCTATACCTTGCAAAGCATTTTTTAGTCCTTGATATAAAACACTTCACAAAGAATATGAGTGCCAGTTTCTGGCAATAACAGTGATAAAATGCTACTGGTTGAAGGACTCACTGCCAGGCAAGGGATGGGATGTGACATGATGGCAAGGAAATGCAAGGCAACGTGGGGGAAGGATCCTTTATGTCAAAAGGGCAGCACATGAAGAGAGAATCCTCCACCTCTCCTAACAGAATCCTGTTGAAAATCTGATGTGTATTTGACATTTGGGCCTGTTTCTGAAGACCAGATGGGCTTTTTTTTAGGTGTTAGAGAAGTGAGTAGGTTTGAAAATGCTGATCTCCTTAGAGCGGCATTATATATTAGTTTCTGTTTCAATGTATATGCTGACTTGGCATGCAGGGATAGATACAAAAGATTTGCTTTTTTAGTTGTTTAATTTAATTATAAAACATGTTCATGAGATCATTGTTGTGTGTCTAAAAAATTAGGAAAATATCAGGCAAATAATTTCTTCCATTGAAATATCTAGAAAATTGTACCCTATTCTATCTGAAATATCCTTAAACACTTGGCTCCCTTGCATACAAACAGAAACAAACTGATTAATGTTTAGATTTAACAATATGGTTTCAAGCAATTCAAAGATATTAAGTTACTGGTTTAGCAGGGCTAGCCAAATTCCCCAGTAAAATATTTTCAAATTAGCAGGAAGCATCTTTTTCATCATTCGTGGTAACTGAAGTAACAGTGCCTGAAACTCTACTCATAAACATACTTTTTCATGTCTGCAAGGAAAGGTTCCTTAAATGAATAAATGTAAAATAATTACACAGGCAGTGTTTTAAAAATAAAGTAATAAATGTTTTTAGCATTCTAAGCCAAATATTTTACATTTTGTGTTCAAATGACCATAATACTCTAAGATTCAAGATAAGGATTGATTAACCTAAACTTTCATGGTTATGCATGCTGCATATTATTTTTACACTTGTTTTGCACTAAGTGTTTAAGAACTGTGCAGTTAATTCCAAGCAGGTTGCTATCTAAGGCAACCAAAATGAGGAGGAATGATGTATATAAAATATCCTTCAGAGAAAGACTGTCACTATTTTCATCTGTCATGGAGTGGAATGAATGGGGTATGTTTCTCCAATATGGTGACATTGGGAATAATATTTTCAGTTAATTTTTAAACCAATTTTATTCTATATTGTGCCTGAAATGTGCTGCACAATCGCATGATTGTCGTTCTAGAGGGTTTTATGATGTTGCAGGAAGTGCTATTTACTTCTAATATAAGTCTTTTTTCAGAGAATTAGATGCTGAATGTTTTCACACCTGATAAGTATGCACGAGAGCCCATAATGTCCCCAGGCTTTCTGCAGGCACAGGTAGGAGACACAGACATCAGCCCATTACCAAGATACTGTGCTTGGACTCAACAGGTTGAGCTGGCAGTCTTATAAATTCAGGCTCCATGCCTTACCTTCAGGGTCCAAGAGGCACATTTCAGGAGCCTTCTTTGCAGCTGGACTTTTGCTAGCGAGGTAGCAGAGAGGTGGGTGCAGCTGAGAAGCCCTGAACTTCAGCCAGGTGAACAAATTGTCCCAGTAGGGCTCAGCTCAGACACTATGGTTGTAACCATGGCTGGATGCCTCAGCCTTTGCTCTTTGATTAGAGAAAGAGGATACGTGTTTTGGTCTTTTGTCTTGAAAATCACCGTGTAGTCATCACAAAAGATGACTTTGATTTAGGTGAAAACAGGAAAACAAAGAATGTTAAAGATTCCTAATGACTTTTAAAGTTGCATTTTTTTGTGTTCAAAAAATTTTAATAAAATATTCATTTCTAAAACCCAACATTTGTTTCTATAACTGTAGTGCAAATGATATTGCCTATAATCTAATCATTTCAGGGACCATCTTTGAGAATGCTTTCACAGATGGGAGTATTGGCTGTCCTATTCTGCTAAATAAGAGAAGTGGAGGGTACTGTCTGCCTGTCAAGAGACACACTGCCTAAGATTAGCTCCATCCAGAACAGTCTGCTTCTTCATCTTGCTCCTGGATTTCCTCTGGTACTCTATGTTCCTTAAATGGAAACATTATTTTAGTTTGTAAGATGTTGAAAGCAATGTTGAAGCCCACCAAAATCTTGCACCTGGAATAATGACCAACGATGCCCTGAGATCAGTCATGAAGGGATAAGAAGGTACAAAGTTTTCTGGAGATGTGTAGCAGGACTTCAGGAAGCCAACCAGCTTTCAGTCTTGGGAATGCTGTCATTTGGAATCCATCCTTGGAGCGAGCTACCTTCAGACTGTACTTGGAGAGAGCTAGGTTATGTCACCCTGCAGGAGAACTGGGGAACAGGCGATCATTGAGGTCAGAAATGCATGGGTCCAGTAAGAGTTGCCCCAAGTCTTCTTTTATTTTGCAGCACAAAAACTTTCTGGAGTCATTTAAAAAAAGACCTCCATCACAGTCATCCAGGACAGTCTGTGAAGCACACAGCCACAGAGGCACTCAGGGGTCACAGCTGCACTGAAAAGTGATGCAAGAGTAACCCACTCTCGCCTCCTTCCCTTGAAAAAAGTAAGCATGACACCTACATGCTATTTATATCCCTGTTGCATTTTACTCTGGCTTGAATGAAATTGAGATACATACCTTGTATCACAAGGACAATTTCTTAGTTCAATAATTAAATTAAATTTAAGGGGACAAGCTGTATCATATGGTTGAGAAATTCTGAGTCTTATGTTAAGGGTCTATCCAAGACCCGCCAGGTGTAGCCTGAGATTTTGATATGATCCTCTCCTCTCTTCATCTACAGCACTAAATGCTGATCTGGAATTTACACTTATTGCTGTTGAAATCAGAGATATGGCCAGAGGCATAGCTCCTGAGAGTTAACTGCAGTGTCTCAAGGAATACCTCTACTGCAGTGTTGCATGTCAAGGTTTTAACAGTGGCTAATGATTTTGCTATTACTGATTTTATTTTTGGATGACAATGATAGATATTTGCTTTAAATATAGATGTACTCATCCCAGTAAGCTGAAATGTAATGCCTAAACTACTTGGAAGTATCTTTTTGAACACATATGCAGGGACAAAAGACTTCTGCATTGAAAGGAACAAATTTTACTGAGTGAAGAGAAACACACAGCAAAGAAAACATATGTAATCAGTTTTAGAAATGCAAAAAGATTCTGACACTACACAAAACAAACATTTTCCCTCCTTTTCTATAAATTACAGTAAATTCTTTCTTGAAACAGGAAAATTATTCTGAATTTTGGACAATGGAACATTAATTCTTGGTCCTTGTTTGGCCAAGCTCTGTACAAGCCCATCACCATCATTGCCATCCACCTTTCCAACCATTGCTCTCTCCCTGTGGCTTGAGAGTGACATTCAATAGAAATGGGTTTGGGGGAAGCCTGCTGCTGCAGAGATGTTTCAGCAAGTGTTCTCCCTGCCCACCTTTGTAGAAATGGCTTGGCCCTATTTCCAGGGCCTTTCCACAAACGAGAATCTGTGTTCATAGATTTTTCAGAAGAGTTTATTTTATATAGATATTATCAAGAAGAAAGGTCAAGCTTTCTCCCTCCAGCCAGGTTCTGCTGGAGGGGTCGTCTGTGTCTGACTGTGTCTGACTGTGTCTGACTGTGTCTGACTGTGTCTGTGTCTCTGCAGCACAGTCCGAAAGGAAAATGAACAACAAACAGAGAGAAACTATTTCATTGGTCAAGGAAAGCACCTTACCAAAACATTTCATATTATTTACATTCTTTGTCAAGGATTTCTCTTGGGAAGGTATAGAGTTCCCCTTTCGAAATGGGTTTAACTATTTAATTCAAGACAAGTTAAAAAGAACTTGCTTTTCTCAAGACTTTCTCTGAGATTTCTCAAAAATGCACTGACCTTCCCTTCTTACTAAAGTCACCCCACACAGAGGTCTGAGGGGCTCTGAGGGTCTCTTTCACAGAGAGCTCCACGTGGCACCTCTCTGCCTGGAGGGATGCACTGGAGGCTGGGCACGGCGCAGAGCTGCTCAGCGGTCAGGGCACGGCCAAAGCACACTTTCTGCTGCTGCACCGATAGTTTAGGCAAGATGGGGAGAAAGGGGCTGCTTCACAAAACACATTTTTATTAAAATCTCTGAGATGAAGAATTGCCATCGGTATGAAGAGACACAGAATAATTGGCTACTAAATGTACAGTATAATTGACTTCCACTAAAACTGGGGCTTTGAAGGATAATTGCTGATAACATTTTCCTATATAAAAAATGGCTTGCAGATTATGAATAAATAAAATGGAGGGAATTTAAACTTTAAAAAAAAAAACTTCCCAGCACAAAATGTCTTTGAGAACAGCAAGTAACTACATGAATAAAGACCATTATTTCAGAAGAAGATTTCTTGTAAGGATATGTTAAATTATACAGTAAATGACATGTTACTATGCCTACTACTAAAAGTTAGGTCCATGCTATCTTAGATGCTGCACTAAGACAGCCTAAAAAAGTGAAGATGATGAAAACCATTGTGTCTCTTCCTTTGAGTGTGCCACTGTCAGTCACCCTGCTGATAGCGAGGAGGGTTGTAGGGAGGCCCTGATCCATCTCTCTTCTCTCCAATCTGCCCAGGCATAGGCCAGCTCTGATCCAAAAGCTGCAGACCTGAGGCAGGGTCATGCAGAGTGCAGGCTTCACTCACGTCAGCAACTGGATCAAGTCCATGCATTTATAATTAAGAAGAAGAGCAAGTTCCTGTCCATCTTCTGAGATTTGTGCAAACATGCCCATGGTGTCCGAGTGTAAAGTAAAATCCTTTGGAGGTCTGTTTTCACTGCAGGGTGTGTACAGTGTAATTCAGCTTCTGTTTCTTTGTATTCTTCTGAGAGAAAAACACTTGAGAGGTTCCTCAGGTGGAATTTTCCTGCCTGTCACAACTACCCACATTTTTGGGGTCTTTGAACTCTAAAAGGAGTACCTAAATTAACACAAGTGTCCACCATGCAACCAGCAAACAGGTCACTTAAGGATGGCATATATTCTTTAGTTTATCCTAGAAGTAGCTACAAATTTCACTCCAATGAGACAAAAAAAGGGCAATAGGAATTAGTGTAAAAATAACATAACCCTTTCTTTTAATTGATTGATTGTGTACTTGGTTAATTTTTTTCTTCAGAAAACGAAGAAATCACTAACATCTTTTAAACTGTTAATAATACTGTTAATGTTTTCATTGCACACAATACTGAGATTTTGTGATTTGCAATTAATTTGACATTTAGAGCTATATCGAAGGTCAAATCCATATGACCTGTGTTATATTGCCAAATTTCCCCAGTAAAGCTTGTTAGGAATTTTTCAATTAAGTAATTTAAAATTCAAAACCTTTTCTGGAAAAGATTCAGTCAAGAATTCCAATTAAAAGGAAAGGGAAATTAAGTGAACAAGATGTATAGAAAACCTCCCATGACTAAGTAGTCATGGCATTCCTCAGGAAAAGGGAAACTCTGGTTCATGTCCTTTACTTCTGAGCCCATATTTCCATATTATTGACATAATAATTTCTAAAAACTTTGAATAGTAATTTTAAAAGATTTGAAATATTGTTGTATAGGATGGAGAGATCATCTATTCTGCAGTCTCCGTAGCCTGCCTAACTGAAAGGAATTGTGTTGTCACAGGGCACATGTGTAGAACTGAAGACATTTTTTTTTACTGAACAAGACTAATCATCAAGCCTAGAGAAAAAATCTGGGTCAATAAGATCTGTGTCATAAGTTCATTCCTTTCCAGAGTTGCCTTTATGCATCAGACGAAAAATAACACTGTAGCTACTGGCAGCTAGTATTGGTTTGAATTGTGTAATTTCAGATAGAGATATATAGCAGCAGTAAAGCAAATGATGCTAGCAAAACAGTGGCAACATGGTTAACCTTTCTTTATTCTTAGAAGGTTATATGGAAAAGAGAACTGATTTTACCTGTGGTTTCTAAAGGAGCCACAGTATAAATATTCAGCTATGTCCAGTGTTGCATACTTAATTCAGTGTCAAATCTTTCCCTAACAAACTGGAACTCAATATTTACCTAAATGGAATAGCAGATATGAAACACAATTTTGTCTGATTATTAGATATAGTGTTTACCAGCATGGCAAGTACTTGTATGATTACATGATAGCAAGGAAAAAAATATCCAACATAAATGTTTCTTTTAACAATCTTCAGTGGTTTGAAAAATATACTTACCCATGGGAAGCAGACTTTGCCAAAGAAACTCATGGGGTTTTTTTCCAGTTCAGGTCATTCCTTGGGATAAATTACTCTAAGCTGTCTACAAACACTGTGGAGAATGATCAGGAAGTGTCTCTGTCTGATTCCAAACCAGTATAAAAGGGAAAGAACAACCCACGCCTGTGAATCAGGGCACACTGCTCAGAGGACTTGCTTGAGAGGTAAATTTGTTGAGAGATATTCCAGAGACCTCATCCTCTCCAGCTACTGCTGCCAAGAGGCCATGTTCTTAAAATTCGAACCTACTGTTCATTTGTCTTGGCTCAGCCATAACAGGTAGAAAACACAACACATTTCAGAAGTTTAGCAGGGGGAAAGAAATTTTAAAAGCCTGGGAAGCTTCCAGTGACATAATGCAGAACAGAATATCTCAGCACCTGCTGCTGTTGACAAATGAGCTGAGGAAACTGCCTGTATTTCCTCAGCCTATGACAGTATGGATATTTCCCAGAAACAGGAATTAGAGAAAATATCAGGAAGGGAGTAGCATAGTACGCTCTCTCCCTTCTGCAAGAAAGGGCAAACTACACCTAAACTATTCCTAAGGGAGAAATATCTACCAAACCAAAGCATATTGGGGTCCCTCACTGATGCCCATCCCTCAGGCATCCTGGCCAGCCTGTCCCATGCCCTGCTGAGCACACATCCACCAGCAGCACGGGTGGGAAGCTGTGGGATTTCTCTGTACCTGAGGACAGGAAGAAGGAAAGGACCAGCCTGCAAGTCTTTTCTCCTCAACACTGAAGGACCAGCATGGATGGAGGGGCAGGATCAGCTCCTGCTGTGTGTTAGTCTCCCCAGCAGCTGCAGCAGCAATGACAGCAATCTCCCGCAGTCCCCTGTTGCTTCCTTCATCCCAGATTTTTCTCTACCCACAGCAGTAGGATGAGACTCCGGCTGGTTTTGGAACTGTATCAACTTCAAGCATTGCCAGGCTCTGGAGAGTGGACAGGCTCTTGGAGGGGGTAGTTTAGCCCTTCACTATCTTGTACAGAGCCACAAACATATCCCTGAGATTCTCCAGCACCCCCATAAAACTGCTTCACCCTTTTTTGTCTCTTGCAGGCCTCCAGGGACACCATTCCCCATTGCAAGCTCCCACAGACAAGCTCTGACCCAGACTCTTCACCCTGGGAATGTTACCGTGCCCCACATGTCTCCCCTGGCATCCCTTCCTTGCCCCCCTACCCCAGCAGCTTCACCTTTGCTGTGCCTGACCCTTACCTGGCAAGGTCCTTTTTCCCACGATGTATCTCCACAGCAAAGCTTCACCCCAAGCGTGGCACACTGATTTCCCTGTCAGACCCATACAAAGAGCCCATTAACAGGGATGTATGTCTGCACCTCCATAACACCTTATCTAACAGAAACAATCTTTCCTCTTAATGAACTGCACATGGCACAGCCATTAATAGTGAGGGCTTTGCAGCACCACTATTTGTTTTCAGAATGCGTTAACATTCTACACTTTCCGTGTTTGCCCCTTCATCCATTCTCCTTTGTGTTTGAGCTTTGGCTGAGCACAGGAAACAGTTCAAATAATTATTCCTCTATTTGGACGATAATGGATAGCTTCTCTATAGTTACAACTGAAATCAGCCCATCTTTTTTTACACTTCTACAATTTCAATTCCACAAAATTAGTTTGACATGCAATTTTAATCCAATATTACCTCCAGGTTCAGAGAGAAATAATTAAGCTGTCTTTAAGCTAAATTTAAAGAGCACAAAGGAAAAGGCAGTAAAAACTGTTCAAGGCTTGAATTTTCAAGCAACATTCCTTTGTCTACCTCAAGCTTCTTAAAAATTCGTGCTTAAGGTATATTTGGGAGTAGTTTTATAATTACAAAGCTATTAAGCTTTCATAAAGAAAAAGTGAACCTGTTTTTTTCCTAATTAGCTAATCATGAATTTTTCAAGGAAATTGTCTTCTGCTAGAAAATGATGATTTGAAGAGGCAAAATCATCAACAGTAGTGTGCTGATTATAATATATTCTTCTTACAAAAATCAGTACATCTCCCCAGTTAATTAAGTCTGTCCTTTGATAGCAAGTTCGCTTCTCTGCCTGAATAACTCATATCCTACCTCCCACTACTGCCTTTATATATGTTGCACAGTGAGATGCCAGGAAATCAAGCAGTTGCAGCTCTCACCACTTTATTAATTCCATTCTGAAAAGTTGAGAGAAACTTCTGAATCATCGTTTCTCAGTGAATTTTCTAAATTCAGTGGGAAATATTTATGTCTAAAAAAGAATGTTTAGCAATCTGGAGAAATTCCTCTGAAACAGATCTCTGACCACTCTAGCTAATGCAATATAATTGTAGTTTAGGCTTGCAATTCATTTTTCCAAAGACCATATAGATCTTATAAATATTAGCTTCCTGTTACAGACACGTGAAGGACAAATTTATAAAAAAATAGCTCATCACTGCAAAGGAGGTACTAATATTTGGCCTCATGAAAATTACCAGCAAACTAGAAAAGTAGCTTGTTGGTTAACTGCAAAGTGATTGTTGGGTCTACTTTCCTCAATACACAAAAGCCCTTCCTTCTGCTTGCAGAACCTGTCTTAAAGATACAAAATACATTTTTCTCCAGATGTTTTACAACTCAGCCTGAGATGTATATGTTCCAGGTGGGTTTTAGACATTAATGAAAAAAAAAGGCTTTGCAAAGAGAACAAGGTGGCTGTATTCAATGTACAGAACAAACAAAACCCTTTCTACATCCATTCAGTCACACCCCCTCACACTTGCATACATCAACAGTAACCAAATTTCCTGCCACAAAGAATATCTACCTGTTTTTGCAAGATGTTATAAGAAATTTTATTTAACACATACATTTGATATCCTACACCAGCTGCCAAAAACCTTTCTGCAGTTTTAGGCTCAAAGAAAAATCTTTTCTGAAAACCCTAAGAGCTCTGAATATAGAGTATGTGTTTTTATTACCTAAACTGACTTACAAATCTGGGTATCAATAACTTGATTGATTCTCGAATACCTGAAATACAACCACAGCTATCTTTCTCCCTCATCTCTAAAACTAAAGTTAAATGTGGCAAGCAGGGAAAGAAAATGGAAGATTACAAGAAATCAGTGAACCACCTGTGGGAAAATTTTCTGCTGCTCAGTAGAGTGAGAACTGGGAAGTGAAGACAGGAGACCTTATAAGACCATCTCTTCTAAACCCCACAATGAAGAGGGGGCTTTTTCTGCCATTCCCTATCCCCAGAACAGCCTTATCCCACTTCTCAGGGATTATAGTCCATTCTTACGTCAATTCTTTCCCCATGTTCCTAAAATAAAAACTAAGAGCAAAGCCCCATTTGCTTCCCCTATCAGTACTCAGAAAGAAGCTTTTTCCAGTAGCTCAATATGTGTCTTGCAGAGAGATCACAAGCTGCAGGGTGCTGGTGGCCCATTGAGGCTGGAAGAGGGCAGAGCTGTTTAATATTGTTCCATCATGGGATAGATGAACAATCTCTTCCAAAAGGTGAAAAGAAGTGTGAAATGGATGGGACTCATAGGAGAACACAAAGCAAGCCTCTTGCTCACGAGACTCACTCCCTTATTCCAGAGCCTGAGGAGCTTTGCACCACTTTGTGTCTTTCTATTCCTTGCCAGGTTTCCCATTACCAGCCTCTTTTTCCAGCACCTCCAAATAGAACTCCAGGCAAGAGACCTTCTGTGTCCCACACATGGGCACGCTTAAGCAGCCCTTAGCAGTTGCATTCATTGAAAAGATTCATTTTCCCTTAGCCCAGGACAGAGCATAGAGATGAGGGCTTGCAAATGGAGGGAGGAGGTAATGCAGGCTTAGTCTGGTGGCTCCTCTAAAAGAGGTGAAAGTACTCGGGAGTGCAATTCGACCTTCTCACATCTCCATGTGAGAAAGCCTGGGGATGAGCATTCAAACATTGCAAAGAGATGGCTTCTTGTCCGAAAGAAAATGTGAGTCATGAAGACAGGTTGAGAAAATTCTGCAGCTATGATATGTAAAAGAGCCTCTGCCTAAGGAGAAATAGCCACCTATTTGATAAGACCGTGTCATTTTCCTTAGGAAGAATTTTACTCTGAGGAAGATGTGAGAGTTACAGGAAAATCAGGTTGGAAGAGTAAGTTCAAGGTTGTGAAAAGATGTCTTATTCAATAAAGCAGCAAAAAGTGAGTTTTCATAGTTATGAGAAGACTAAAATCAAGAGGATCTGGAGACTCTTTTCCTTAGAGAATAATAAGAGAAAAAAAAAAGAGTTCTGCAGGAAAATATTTGTCAGTCCTATGTCAGTATGGTTAATATTTCAGATTATATAAATTGATTATTATGTAAATATCTATTTAAACTAAATGACAAGTCACCATGACCTATTATGAACATTGTATGTGTAGCCATAGATGCACTGCCAGCTTGGCTCTGGAAGAATAATCAAGGCCCGAATTAATAAATGATGATGAGAGATATTGTTGACTAACATGTCTTCCATTGTGGAGGCTGGCTTTAGCCAATTTGGCCTAAAATGAAAGAAAAATAATTTTCAATCTATATATCTGTTCTGTTTTGTTCGCAGATTGTCTACTTTTGTTTGCAGATTCACATGAGTTCCTGATGACAGCTGACTCACACATACTGTAAATCAAGATATATCAAGTAAAATGCTGTTTGGCAGCACAGTAACTAAAACATACAATCATTTAAATATTAACACTTGACTTTTGTCAGCATATTTTTTATGTGTCTTTTAATGTAAAATTCTTAAGATCCTGTTGGTGGGCAGTTTGTCTACCATGCTTGGTCATGCAATGGACACAGAAACATTCATGTTATAGAGGGAATTGAAGGGAGCCTGCAGCTGCTCAGACCGGGCACCAAAACACTGAGGTTCTCTAATAAATGATCCATATAGCTTTAGAGATGGAAAAGATAGAAAGAATAAAGTATCAAAAACCTAGTGCTTCCTAGTTCAATAGTATCTGCTATTTAATTGGAGTTAATGTATGTTAGGACATGTTGCCAAAGCACTGAGGAGAATAAAGATGAGCCCAATCAGTTTTCTCATCTGTATAAGGAGAGAAAGATACATTATGCCTCATGTCATCTTTAAGAGAAAAATACCCTTAAAGATCTGATATTAGCATCATGCTTTGACAGATTGTATTTATTCTCAAACATAGTTATTTTTATAACATTATTATAAGAAATTATTAAAGGGAGTTTGTACAGAAAGAGAATATTCATAGTCAGTTAAACACAAAGGTTTTCTGAACTCTATTTTCAGTTCATGAGCATGAAAAGAGGATGTGCAGATGTGAACTGAGGAGCCAAGCATGTTAATATACCTGAGAAATTATTTCTGTTTAAGGAAAATTATTTTAACTAAAGAGGTTTTTTTTTGATGACAGTTAGATTCAGTGACATGGAAAATTACTTAATTTATTTCAATTTTACCAGATCATTCATTTTGGTTTTATAATGTTTTCTTCTGACACTTTGATGAAATAGAAATTTCCTTCAATTTTAATGTAAATACTTTTAATAAAACTTAATAAATTAATGCCAAAAATAATATTTGTGAATTGCCAAAAAGTTAACTTTTCCTTGGTTTTGACCCAATTACAGTTGAAATGTTGCCAGCCAAACAACTAACCAATCAAGCAACTAAAGAAACCAATTAGTTTCACATGCTTAACTTGGAAGAGCATCAGGAAAGCCATTTTGTATGTATCTCAGTGGTGTGGGAAGGGATAATTGCTAATGGGGTAGTAAAATTTATTCTCTTCTCACATGCTTCACACATCCTAGTTGACTTTTTCTTTTCTTTTGCACCACTAACATATCTCAGCATTACAGAAAATGTACTGCGTCATACTCTCTTAAAATATGCATCCCACAAATCTTTTTCCAATTTAATTTTTTTTCTGCACATTATCATATGTGGCTGTTACTATGTAACCACAATTGTCAAAATGATATCAAATTGAGTTAGTTTTGAGTCTAAGTCCTTCAATACTTATTAGGGTAGTTGTCTCAAAAGATAGACACTTTGAAGAGCTACTAATAAAGATGTGTTGCTGTTCTTAGACAGGACTACTGTTCTTTCATTTCCTAATAGAGCTCAGTAGCACCTCCTCTGACTTAGCAATTAGAACTTGATTGACAAGAGCTCAAATGGCTTTACTGGAAGTAAAGTCAAATGATGAAAATAACTTACAGAAGAAAACTGTAATCAAGTATTTTCCTAACTGCTATAAATTCCAGGCTACTGCATTATTAAGGTAAAAAAACATATTTAAGTACACTTTTGACTTTCAAAACAGTGAAAATATTGTGAAATATATGTTCTGATAGTTTTTGTTTGTTGAGATTCTGTGAAAGAAGTTTAGATAGAAGAGTTTTTTTTAAGTTTAAAAACCTCAGGCATTCCTAAAATATCTGATGGGCGTATCAAGCTTTTCTAGTTGTCATTAATACTGACCCACACAGATCTGATCTGGGCTATGCTGTGCTTCTGGCCTCCTACAAGAAGCACGGTAGAAATAAACATCCTTAAGGAAGAACACTGTCATATAGCAAAGAGGTGTTGTTTTTCCTCCCACTCCTTGTTTATGCTGGAAGATACAAAATCACTGCATCCTTCTGTAAGCCAGCACTGTTTCGCCGTGACTGTGAGCAAGCAGACCACCAGCAGCTCTGTGGTGCAAAGCTGCCACAACTGCACAGGCTCTGCAGTCTCTGTTGTCCTTGAGCATCACAGAGCCTGGGCACACCAGGAGCAGAAACAGAAGAAAGAACTGGATAGAAATGGTAATGCCTAATACATGGTCAAGTTTGCCAGAGTTAGGCTCATCTGTCAATGCTACTTTTTCTGAGAATGTGCTTATATTTCATATGGCATTTCATTAAATAAGAGAATCAGTTTTAGTCATTGCTCCTGATATAACAGTTTCTTGCCCATCTGCAAAGGAAACTAAACTCTGCTGTGACTGCTTTTTTTACTGTGAAAACTATAGCACATTCACCTTCATGTAGTTTACGCAAGTATGATAAGAAATGCACATAAAAACACTGTTTTCTCTTTCTCTTGCCTCTAATGTCAATATGCTGTGTGAGGGAGGAAGCTGGGAGGAAATTGAACTTTTCCTCTGAAAGATCATAAATCTAGATCTGTTACTCATTAATGAACTCCATGTAGCTATTAATTACCAGTAGATTTGCAATGCAGAAAAAGAGCAGGATAGAGTCAGGAAGACACACAGGCAGCAGGTGACCACAGGTGTAACTGGTGCCTTCTCCACTGTAGCTTGCTTAGGTGTCTGATAAATATATTGAAAATGTATAGAAGTTTTGGTGGACCTCATTCTACTTGGCCTGTATTCGTCATCAAATTGATATTAAAACTACTGGTATTTTCTACTTAGGACAAGCCCTCAGATGAAAAGAACACTCTGCCTGTTAGGATAAGGTTTGTGATGAAGTTGGCCACTTCACTGCTTTATCAGCTGCTGGATTTGTGAGGACTGGTGCTTAGCTTGTGGTCCTTTTTGTGGAAACTGCTGAAAGAAGTCATCATAAAGACCAAGCCGTTTTTCACAGACTCACACTTCTCAGCTGTAAAAATGGAGAGGCTTAGGCCATAAGTAGCAATTCAAATAAGCTCTGTGATATACAATTGCAAAACACTAGTATGTCTTTTTACAGGGAATTAAAGCCTTGGTGCTTTTGAGAAGAATCACAGAATCATCTAGGTTAGAAAATATCTTTAAAATCTTGAAACCAACAGTAATCTATTTAGAATAGCTAAAATGTGAAAAGATGGTCTTACCTGGGATGTAGATGAAGAATGCATCTACAAGATGCATGTTTTGCATTTTGATGAGAGGTACTGAAATAATATGTACAGAAAAAAACAAACAATGGGGATGAACTGCTGAATGACAGAAGATAGCAGGGTTTTTTTGTTTAAGTTGCCATTTGAATCTAACAGAGCTGTTACTGGCATGACAAAGAAGAAACATATTTTTCTAAAATTTCTTATCATGTCCAGTGGGTACAGGCTAGAACAACTAAAATTTCCAACCCAAATAAATATGGGCTGTTTCCAAAGGCAGACCAGTTAATTAGTTTTCACATCAGTACTTTTCAGCAATGACAGTGAGAACTCTGCTGTATCACACTTGGGATTATGCCTGACAGCAGGCAAGGGAGAGTTATGTGAAAACCCTGCATTTTGTATGTTTTATGATACCCAAATTGCTGCCAGGCACAGGATGATGAGAATCCTGTATGAAACAGCACTCTGCAACACGTATGCTCCCTGTCTCAGGTTGCTGCCCAGACTCCAGTGTGCATCACCCACAGGGCAAGTAGAAAGACACAAAGCAGAATTCACCTAAGGCCTCATCTTGCTTAAAACATGCTGAGTGCTTTGTTCCAATCAGGACCTTAATGCTAAGTCATGCAAAGACTGTTTGGATGCCTGAAGCACACTTTTCATTTTTTTAATCAGGAGAGTTATATAGAAAAGATTAAAGAGATAAACACTGTAAAGCAGTTGGGACAGCTGGGGGCTCGTGGCTCTCCCCTGCTGTGTGTGGATGGGCCTCGTTGTTCTGGAGTAGCCAAATGAGCAGGCTGCCATAAAACATCAACATTTTGTTACCTCCGTTTCCTTTGCTTATATTTTAAACAAATTGTATTCAACCAATTGATAAATTAAGAAGTTGGAGTTGAAGCAAGAGTGGATATATGACCACCTCTTCAGGAAAAAGAACTGGGAGAACTGGATATGGCTTAACTGAATAAAATCTATTTATTTGCCAAATAGCAGGACTGGACATACAGGTGTTACAAAGGAAGTGGGCATCTTGAACATATGGTGTTCATGTTTGCTTTTCCCCTGCAGTGCAGACTTAGCCTTTGATTTATGCTTCCAGCTCAGTTGTGGCTCAGCTTGGATTTATCCTCCCATCTACTATCCTATTTCTTTATTTCACCATTGGTCTGCAGAGCTAAAGTATGAGCTAAAGCTGAGCTAAAGTATGTGTTTAGTGTTTATCTTTCAGTCATTGCTTCTGCTCGTTTACTCCTAGCTTCCAGAACTTCGTATTCTCTTTTGTAGTTTTTAGTTCTTCCTATTTTTTTTTTTCTCTTGACACTTATATCACTTGACCATTAAGTTCCAACCATTTGCCAGGAATATTTTTTCTGCTTCTGGGGCTCTCTTCTTAGATCTCTTCATCTGTCATACAGGAGAAGAATATGAAGGAAGCAGGGATGAAGGGGAGGAGCGAAGATCTCTCTTCACCAAAAGGATTTTCCCTTTTGCTTCACATATAGATTAAATCTGTACTGATCAATGTAGGTAATTCACTACAATTGTTTAAATCAGAAAACAAACAGAAGAAACCTACCAAACAACCCCAAAAAACTACAACATATATAAGGATAACAGAATATGTGATTATTGGTTGCTCAGTTCTGATTTATCCCTGGTTAGAAGACTGTACCTACATTTAAAATGCCACTACGTATCAGTCACAGTTTTGAGACAGTACACATCTTGCATTTAGTGATCTTAGACACATTCTTTGCAAGAATTATTTCTTAAATGTCTTTTTTCCTTTTGTGGAAGTTCCAGATCTCTCCTCATTTTAAAGTTTTTTTTTAAAGACTCACAGACTTTCATTGTTAGACACTCAAGCTATTTACAAGCAAACTTCCTTGCAAGAATTTTCTTCAGACAGTTGTCAAATAAATTTTAAATAAATAAGTTGTCAAATAAATTATCAAATAAATTCAGTTGCTCCAACTGAACATATAAACAGACTGTTTTACTTACATCCCAAAGATTTAATACACTCCTATTGCAAAATGGCATGATATAATTCATGATGTGTGTAAAACAACCTTGCCATTTCTACTGAAATACTCAAGTGTGCAAAATAGTAACTAAATAAAAACAGAAACATGGATTAATTTGTGTATCTTCTGTACACTGACTAGTCTTTCATACATACTTCTGTTTATAATCCTAGTCAGCAAAACAACAAACTTAATCTTCCATAGATGAAAACCAGTTGATCTCTAATGAAACTCATAATTCACTTGAAGATTCTCATCCACGCTGAAAAATCAAAGGCTTAATATCTGTATCCATGGTTGTGTAAGTGTATTGGTGAGCCCCCTTAATGCCTCATAAGATGGTAACATCAAGGTTGCTCCACTCTTGGAGCTGGCAATGAACCAGAGAGTTTTCAAGCAGCTCAGAAAAAAGTCTCTGACTCTGTTCACTTTTAGGACAAAACCAGAGAGAAAATCCTAGAGAAGGTCACTGTAGATACTGTGATTTTTTTTTCAGCTGGGGAAGATGTGACACAAAAGAAAAGATTAAGTGCAGGGCAAGGAGGTGGTAAACATAGGGGTGGGAGGGAAAAGGCAATTTCTAATATTGTTAATCTAGGTCTAATTCATTACTCATTCCACTGCTCTCTGTAGTTCCATCTATATTAAAACTGACAAAATTGGGATTAAAAATGAACTTTCCACTAAGATGAATAAGACAGGATCATTTACTGTCTGATATCTTTTTTGTTCTCTTTGAGGTTAAGGAAGACATCACAAGAAAATTCATTTTCCTCTACTCTAAATTTATATAGCACACAATAGAGTTGTCTACAGAGCAACATCACATCTAACCCCAAAAATGAATGTTAAAAATATGGGGATTTTATTATAGGTTCTCAATGCTGTTTTATAATGCACTGTTTTTACTTAAGCTTTTTTAAACTATTTCGTCCTCAGCTCCTCCTTTTGTTAATTAGTGTAACTGATGAACTTGGAGATTTGGGGCTTTCCACAGCTCTTTATTGAGCTCTATGGAAAAACTGAAAAACCCAGTTAGATATTTGTTTTTTCACCATTTTAGGTTGTTGAGAACTAAGATTTGTATTCAGATTGATTTCCAGTTACATAGATCTACAAGTCAATAATGTCGCTGATAAAGTATGGTTTCAAAAGAGCAGGATATTAAGAAGTCTGTGTTAAAGATCAATTTGGATCCAAGAGGCAGACTGTTCTTTTGGAAAGATAAGAGAGATTCCATAAAATTCAAAGACATCAAGTGCAGCAAAACTTTTACAGTTTTGATGCTTTTTCTTACCATAGAATTCATTGGCAATGACTAACTGGTTTATTAATTTCTTTCTCTCGTCTGGACACAAACACATGAAATTGGTTGCAGGAAGAGAAATTTTACTTGTGCTGACATAGGAAAAGAACATAGGAAAAGATTTTAAAATTTGTCATTTCAAAGTGCATGGTTCCATACAAAAAGTTGTTCTAAGCTTTGTGAGCAAAACTCCTGCAAAAAATTAAAGTTCAGTGAAATGCGGGATGATAAATGCCTGAGCCACATCTGATTAAATCAACAAATCAATACTGGCTCTGAACACACCCCTGGATCAGTCAGAAATGAGCACAGCTCTTGCTTGCTGCAGTTACACATTTCAAATCCATCCAGGAGAAGTGAAGTGCTTGATCTCAGGTTCCTGTGAGCAGAGCATACCTCCCCTTATCCCAGACAGGCCAGTCTGGCAGGCAAGTTGTTCTTCCCACCCCCCTTCCATTTCTCAGATCCTGTCTGTGATTCTCACGGAAAATAATCATGATATCCGAAGTGAGATAAAAATCGTTGCTTTTTGATTTGAAAAAATATTTTTAATAGTTTGTCTCTCCTATTTATCACTTATATATGGAAATTACAGAGAGATTCACTAAGAGAGGCCTTCAAAAGACTATGGAATTTTCTGGATATAGGATTAAATATTTGACTATTGCCTCGGCCACAAGTTTGTCACTGTAGAAGGAAAGTTGAAGGGAATATGGTCAGTGCATGGACCCAGACTCCCATTAATGTGTTGCTGAAGCAGTTGCACAAATCCACTGCCCAGAGATAACTGCTGTCCTCCCCTGCCCCTGTAACTGATTTCAGCATTTTACATTTTATTCAGTTTGAGCACATATTTAAAAATACAGATAAAAACACTACCTCTTTTTTTTATATATATATACTGGTATGCAATTAAAGGCAAACAAAAATGCAAACATGCATTTTCACTGCACTTCAAAATATACAGACTTTCTTTGACTTCAGTTACAGAAATTTGACAAGGTTTTCTTACTCCTGTATAAAAGCAGCCTCTTTCTGTCTTTATCAGTGTATGAACAGATTTTCACTCCCCTGCCTGGAAAAGCCATGCAAAAGAAGGCCTGAAAAGAGCCTTGAAGAATAGTCACTTGTTAGTTTCCTTGCTAGTAATCTGTTCTCATTTACGTGTGATTTTTTCCCTTCTAAGCCTCAATTTTCTTTTTCTCTTTCAGAACGAGCTAATACATCTTCTTATTCTAAAGTTTTCTTTTAGAATATAATTTTGTTCTGTAGTTGCAAAACACAAAAAAATGCCCCCCAAAAACCCCACAGGTATATATATTTTTTAAAATTTATCATTGATTATCTGATAATTTAAATTAATTTGCAAAATTCACAAGTTTAGTAAATCTGTTCCACTAATTTATTGAGAAGTGATCATAATGTGCTTCCTGCAGACTTATGTTGATGCCACAACAAATATTTAAAAAGACACATACTGAGATTAAATGACAAAAGGAATTTGTCATTTACCTAAGCATCACTTAGGTAAATTAATTCTTGAGATCTTGAATTCCTAGAGGATATTCATAATTTCCATTAAAGATTTCCTGTGGGAAGACTTTGTTCACACGCCTTCTTTGGGTTTGAAAAAAAATCAGTTTAATAAATGTTGTCCTTTCTTGTTTTGCTTTTTATGTTTTAATCTTTTCTTTCTCTTCTGATATTTTCTGCTGTGTACTGTAGTACTGCAGGGGTGCTCTTTTGCTTTGTCTATTTCCCCATACTTACTCTTCGTACATCTCACTACTAGTTCTTCAACTGCTGAAAAGTTGCAGAATGCTACAGAGAATGGAAGAGTGTAAGGGAAAAGCACTTTTTTCATCACTTGTTATGCTTGTAGCATGTTCATAAAATGCATTTATGCATAAACCACTTTGTATAATTGTTTCTTCCTCCTCTTCAATACACTAATACATGTATAAAATGTCTTTAAAAGCATTTTAGACAATCCTTATAGTAATTGATAAATTGATATTTCTCATCTCAATCTATGACAATGTGTAGTTTTTATTACTATAAAAGTCATATTCAGTCCTAGAATCTGATTTATAGGCACCTATAATATGCAGGTATTGCATTAGTTACAGCCACACACAGATTGAGAAAATACAGCCTCTCTATATTGTGATGAAGTTCAGGTTCAGACAGGCAAAAAAGGTGATGTGATAGCTCTCCTTATTGTGCAATAATAGCACAGACAGTGTTTCCTTTTGTGTCTAGTGGTAACCTAATTTCATGGTCTACTGTGTAACTAGACTCTACAGACTATTAGAAAGTATGAGAGAGATTAAATTATTGATGTCAGCATGTGCCTCATACAGATGTTTACAGAGAAAGAATTACTTGAGAAAACAATTATTGCCTTCTAAAATGATGAGGGCAAATTCATTCCACAAGGCATAACTTTGGAAAGACAAAAATCCTGAAGCTACATCAGAACTACATAACCTAATCATTTGTTGTGTTGAAGGAAGTGTACTTGGAGGAGCCCTTTGCAGGGTAAGAGCTAAAAGACATTCGATTCCTTCTGCATTGTTTTGGGCCTTACTGAAAAATCCTGCTTCAAAAATTCCCCACATTCCCCCAAACTGATTTCTTATATTTTGGAAACAAGTCTACGAATTTTCTCGGTTCCATATGAAAAGTCTATATCTTTCTGTATAGTTTATGCAGAGGTGTCCTAGCGCAAAAGGCCAGTGGAAAAAAATAAAGGTATTCTGCTGGAAGACTTTTATTCAGCTGAAACATGAGGGCTTTTTAGGATTTTTTTTTTTTTTTGCCAGGTCAGGATAAAGTTAGTTCAAGAAGCCCTTTTTGAAGGGAGGGGAGAATGTTGTC
>VZTN01030217.1:330367-340472 GCA_013400515.1 Erpornis zantholeuca | reverse complement strand
TTTTAAGTATCAAAATCCAAGTTAATTTAGAAATCCTCCAAGCAGAAGTGATTTTCCTCACCATTAGTAAGTGCTTTTATGTTTCCCTAATGCAGATGTTTTAAACTTATAAGAGCTTTGAGTATCTCTTACCATTGATAATAGCTATTAGGCCATGAAACTGTTTTTCTTTATGCTTATCTGTCATAGAAGTAATTTTCTAATTCTGATGTCAAATTTCTGTAATTTTTAATTACAGATTGGTTGTTAAAATATCTCAATATATTGATACTGATTTACTGTGGCAGAGTCATCTTTACAATAAATGAATGAAATCAAATACAGCAGTCACATGTCCTGAAGAGTCAAATATATATGTGTGATAGGTATATTACTGTTTAGTCACTGGTATCCTGGAAGATAATGATTATTTTAAATCTTTTTGCTTGGTTTTAAATACTGTGAAGTGTCAAAATCAAGTTTCCTTGGTGGTGTGTGTCACATCCTTACATACCTCCCCATTGTTGAAATATTCAGTTACATTCTAGTACACTATATATTTGTATATAAAAAAAAATATTGTTGGATTCTTACAGGGGGATCCAGGAGAAAAAGGGCCCCCAGGTCCTCCTGGAGCTGTTGGAACTCCACTGTTTCCTATAAAAGGTTATATCTATTTTTGACCTGTCTTTGTGCTGTATAAAGTTAGCTGTTTTGCTAACATGTGTGAAAGTGGTCAGTTGGGGTGCAGGGAACAGAATCCTGTTCCCTGCATTCCTAGTGGCCACATGCTGCGTTTTTGTGTGTTTGTTTGTATTGCTGACATCCCTGGAACTCAGTTACACATCCAAGGGTCAGATTCAATGTTTGTGTGAAAGATCCTCGTGCATGCAGTCACAACAGGAGCTGAGGGACTGTCTCATTATTGGACCTGGGCTTATTTACGAAAAACTATGAAAAATAAGCCTGTGCTGGATAATGGACAGCAAATAAGAACACCTGCCTTCCCATTGGAATTTAGGATTCCTATTTTCAGTATTGCCACAACACACAGATTTTAGACTTCAATGAAGATTCCTATTGCATAGCAGGGGAAAATCCTGGAACTAGTATGCCCAACAGAATACCTGTCAATGTTATTACCTTCCTCCCTAAACCTCAGGATGGGTTTTAATGTCCCAGCTCCCTTTATCCCCATCTTTATCACCTAATCAGTGAAAAGATGTGTGGAAATTCTTATTTCACAGAAGGAAGCAGTGGGGAACAGCTGGGTCTGCTGCCTGGAAGGTTTTGCTTTTACATTTAATACTGGGGGAGTTTGTCTTGTGAGACCATTTCAACAGAGAACTCATCATAAATTGTATTTCTAGTGCAGCACTAGAAATTTCTTGTGATCACAGAAGTAAGTTACAACAAAACCCCAGTCCAGCAGAACCTCCCCATTATATAGGGGCCTCATCCTAAAATAAATCAATCTTTTTCCAAAAACTTCTGTGGTTTCCAGCCCATACAACAAACAATTTAACCCCATTCTTCATATCCCAAGTAACATTCAATCATGTGCAGGGTGTGTGAGTGGACAGTATCTTCAGAGAAAGAGGCCTTTAGCACAACAGCAAACAAAACTACTGCCAATATTTTCTTTTTCCAGTTTATTGGAGCTGTTTACATCTGATTCAGGTTTTTTTATCAGTATGTAATTGCAATTTTAATTTTATTATTTGTAGCAATTTTGAAAATATACTTTTAAAAATCTGGATAATTTGAAGTAAGGTGATTCTGAAATTACCTCCCTGTGTGCACTGCCAAAGCACATAACATGAAATCCATATTTATTTTAAATGCTACATGTCTTTATTTGGGGCAAACATTTCTCTCAGCATTTTTTAATACATAGCACAAAGATACTTCTACAAAGTGGTGAGGAGTTAAAAATGTGCTTGTGAAATGGGCTGGAATCCATAGAAAAGTAACCAAATCCTCCCACCTTAAAATTAAATTGTTACACATTTTAAAATGTTTCATAAACTATTTTACTCTTGTAAAAAATTACTCAAATTATAATTTTGGTTGCAGTTTAATTAAGATGTAACATGTCAATTCCACAAGGTGTTCAACTCACATGTTTTTGTAATTCTCTGTAGGTCCACGAGGAGATCCTGGATTTCCAGGTCCTGTTGGTGAAATGGGCTCAGTTGGACCAATTGGTCCTTCAGGCCCTCTAGGAAGACCAGGATACGATGGAAGAAGTAAGAGAAATAGAGGACAAATGTGAACTTTACACCAGAAGCAGCCAAAAGAAAACTGTTCTTTGTTCTTGCTTGATGCAAATCACCAACAGTAAGGACTGTGCAGTAAAAATATTAACTCAGCACTTAATAGCCAAAAAAAAGAAACAAAATGATCCAAGCAGAACATTAGGGAGGACTAGAAATGGAACAGAAGACAAAGGAGAATACTTCCATGGTAAACCCACAGACAAAACTGTTTGGAGTGCCCTGCTTAAAATTTCTGTTCTCCATCTCAAAAAGGTATAAAGGGAAGTGCTGAGGATGACTTTGCTCTGTATGAGGAGCTAGAGTAACTGGGATGTCTGGAAAAGAGATAATGGAGGGAAAGAGGAAAAGAAACATTTGAAGGTCTACAGCAGGAACCTTTTTTCTTGTGGATCCTGGAAAACCTAAAGATTTGGATTTAAGCCTTTGTTATATAGGAGGTTTTTTTCAGGACAGTCCTGGTCTGGAGTTTCCTCCTTGATATCTCATTACTGTGAAGCTGTATGGGCTGTTTACCTTTCTTATTTTACAGGTCTACCTGGCCTTCCAGGAGTAAGTGGGGCACCAGGACCTCAAGGTTTTCAAGGGGACCCTGGTTTGCCTGGAACGGGTGAATTAATCCCAGGAAGACCAGGATTTCCTGGACCACCAGGCCTACCAGGACAGCCAGGAAGACAAGGCTTACCTGGACTACCCAGTAGGTTCAACAGCAATTTATATAACAAGAATAAAATTCTGCAGATTATTAGAACCATTGCTTTTATTGGTCCTACAGTTAACAGAGAAGTGAAAAGTGCATTTTGACAGATACTTCAAACTTTATAGGGGATGTTGAAAACATATTTTTCCTATTAGCTTTTAATCAGTGAGATATCAAGATTTTTATAGTTTTCTGGGAGATTTGAACCCACAAAAGTAACACATACATTAAAATTCTCTAGGGATATGCTACCTGAAGTTAAAAATACTGAGGAGGAAATCCAACTATGTATCCTTTAGAAAAGAAACAAGTAAAGTTCTAAGTAGAAAAAAAGTAGTAGCAACAATGAGAAGGAATGTGTCAGCATCAACTCTAGCCATACTGTCTATTGCAGTATAATCTATAAACAACAACTTGTAAAACATTTAATAAGATTTCTAAATCTTCACATGAGATAAGGGAGAGGAGGACACATGATCTAAGTTGTGGGAGCAATCAATCTGATTTATACTGGCTGTAAAATTTGCCTTTTCAAAGGTGTAATCTGTACTGACAGAGGGATCCCTGGAGAACCTGGAGCAAAAGGTCAGACAGGCCTTCCAGGAAGAAAAGGTGCAAAAGGAGAGAAGGGTAAGTTGGGCTGGATAACAACAATTTGAATATAAAAACTTTGTCAGATATGTCAGATTTAAATGTGTGAGAAGTTTATGGCAGCTTGGAGGATGAGGCCCATCAAGGTGCAGAGTTACACAGCCCCCTTGGCAGTGGGGCTTCTGAGTCAGCAGGGTCCTGTTAGTGCAGAGTTACTCAGCACTGTGCAGGGAGATTGATCATCCTCTCTAGGTGAGATAAATGACATTAAATGGTCTGTGCACTACTCACACAGAAAAGAAAAAGGACAGCATTATTTCTCGTGTATTAATTTTGCAACTGTTTCAATGTAATTTTGACACATTCATGTAGGAAGTCAAGGCCTCTGCTCATGTAGTGCTGGGCCTCCTGGACCCCGTGGCGTGCAAGGAGCTCCAGGTACTCAAGGAAAGAAAGGACAAATGGGATACCCTGGAAGACAAGGAGAAAAGGGCGACCCAGGCATGTCTGGTGCAGTGGGATCACCAGGGCTCCCTGTGAGTAGTTTTCATGAGCTTCAGTAAATAACAACAAGTTACCTCTCAACTCAGGAGGCAGAAGAATAGTGGAGAAAGTGCCCTAGGAAACTATCTGACACTTTTATCTACTTTAGCTTATTACATTCTAGTGAAACAAGCGTTTACTTTTGGAAACAGATTTTACTTTCTTTAATGTGCTTCATATAGTTTATCTTACTCCCCACAGTGAACAATAATTCAAAACACCTCTTAATCTAATTAGGAATACATGATAAGATAATTTATTGTTCTTGCTATGATTTTGATCTACTTCTTCTGGTCTGACATATGGAATGTACATCCAGGATGTTGCATGCAAAATGATGCCAAATAGAAGATTTTTTTTAATATACTTTTTTGTGCGTGAGAAGCGTTGTGGTTGGGTTTTTCTGTTGTTTTGGGAGGTGTGTTTAGAGGGGGTTTTGTTGCCTTTTTTTGTTGTTCTTGGTTGTTTTTTGTTTGTTTTGGGGCTTTTTTTGAGATTTGGTTTTGTTTTAATAGCTGAACTGTTTTTTCACATAAGGAATTGCTTAAAAGTTTCCAGAACATTTTCTTTCAAAAGAAAAATAAATCAAACAAATCCATTGTGAGTCTGAGAACAGGAGGTGGAAGGGCTCTCATTCAACTTCCAGTAGTTTCATTACAAGGTTTACATTTGCTCTCTTTTTTTTCTTAAAACTCTATTACCTGAGAGGTATATGTGCGATTTTGATCTTTTTGTTACTTTTTGTATGCTGTAGCACTTGTGGTTCTGAAGTAAGGCTTGAAGCCTCATCCTGAACTTTGCTCTTCTTAGGTTACTTTACTGAGAAACAAGGAAATAATTCACTTCAATACAGAAGTGCTTTGGTCTAATGGACCATTTTTCTCCATTTTTCTACTCTTTTTTTGTCCCTAATATCTCATTTTGCATTTCAGACACTAATAACCCATCACTGCCTACTAACAAATAGTCACTTCTAGTTTCAGATACACATTTTTCAGAAGTCTCCTGCCTGATTTAAAATTGTCAATCACATTATAAACAGTATTTGTTCCACTGATTTTTAAGGGAAAGATTTTGAATAACAGAGGAAGCTGCCTAAATAATAGCTCAGTTTTTGTACCTTAGTGGTCTTTTACTTCTGTGTAGATTTCACATGGTTAAATATATTCATCCACATGTACTGTTGCAAGATCAGACCCTGGCCAATGATGAAATGAATATTGCACTCTGCTTGGAGACCTGAAAGCAAAAATCAGCATAAAAATATAGAAGAGTATTTCTTTTCCCCACTAAAGCTGTCAAGCCACATATTCATCTAAGAATACCATGTACCTAACTAGAGGCAGATGAAATTTTTTGTTGATAGCTTTGTGGGTTTTCATTCAGAAAAAAGAAAGCATCACTTACTTTGTGTTGTGTTCCCTTCTGGGAGTTACCAAAGTTACAACACAAAGTTACTGCCTCATGCAGCGGTTACCCCCTCCAGAGATTCCCTTCCTCAGTAGATTGTGGGTTGAGGTCTGCAGTGGGAAGAGTTGATGAATCATTTGTCTCTTCATATTCTTATGTTTGCAGTCCCACATCTGTACAGCCATGGGCGCAGTGCTTCTGGCATTTCAATTTCTTTCAGTTGTGTATCTGTGCATGTGGCACAAAGAGTCAGGCTGAGAAGGCCACGTGTCATTTCACACTCCTTTTTTGTTCATCAGAAGAGACAAGTGTGTCTTTTTGGTCAGTTTGATTGGTGTTTTTTGGGGAAATTATGCAAAAGATAGATGTCTAATTTTCCCTTCAATTCCCACTTTGATTCCTTGCTGGAGATAATTGACAACTCTTTTTTCTTTGTGAATGATTAGGGGACTCCTGGTTCTGCTGGACAGAGTGGGGAAAAAGGAGAGAAGGGCGATCCAGGAAGAGTTAGAATAAAAGGTAAACACCCATTTTACCATTAACCTTTTTGTTTTCCTATACAATGTCTAGGCAATAGAAAAAACATATTAACTTACTCTTTACTAAACACATTAGTTCAGTAAGTTACTGAAACCTAGAGGGCATATATATCCAAACTGCTCTCTTGGTACCATCTCTTATTGCTAAACACAAGATCAATACAGTGTTTCGTGGTTTTTTCTCTATAGCTGAGTCATAAAAGAGTTTTAACAGAATGTTATTAATGCTAACAAATGATTTTTCATGTCATGCAGTTGATAACTGAGGTCTTCCAGAGGTCTGTACAGCACAGACTAAGCAGAGTACAAATACTGTGAAATCATGAAGAAATACTATTGTACAGAAGCCACCTCCTGAAGTGCCATATACCAATATCATAGCTGTTATCTCAAATTAAGCCACCAACATCTTTCTTGGGAAAACCTCAGTCTCAATGACTATTCAGATGCCTCTCCTATTTCTAAAAATTACTCCTGACCAGGGATTGAAGAGAAACAATAGGCCACCAGTTGCACAACTGGAATTCTTGTAATTAAATAGATCAAAACGTCTCCACAGTTATGGTTACGATTTGCAAAAGCAAAAGAAACAGAGAACAATAAATTACAGCAATCTGATGGCAAAGCTTAGTTAGGAAGGCTAAAATAGTTATTCAAACAAAAGATTGTCCTTCTTATTGTTTATAAAAAGTTAGCTTAGCTTTGGATGCCTGTGGGTTTTTTACAGATGTTGGAGCAGGGGAAAACATTTGCTTTTATTTGCAAAGGATTTCTTGACACAGCAGAATGAATCTTTGTGTTAGAATAGTTTTACTGTCCTTTATGCAAAAGTTACTTTTTCATAAATATTAGTGCAAGAAAATTCAAGGGGGGAAGAAAATAAAAACCTTTGGGGAATATTGATGCAAATATTGTGCATCATATAGCACTGCTATATCCTGACTTCACTGAAATGAATCTGTGGCTGGTTTCAACAGTAAAATATTTTAACTCTATGTATAGCATGGACAAAAGCCACATTCCTGTGGTGCCTGTGAACATGTCTTTTACAGAGAGACCAAGTTGTTCCATCAGGTATCCAACTACGAAGTGCCTTCCTAAGCCTAAAATGCCTCATTAAGGAATGTGAATTCAAGGACTTGGAATCACCATGAAGATATGATCAATGGTTACCCAGCATTTCCCTGACCAGAAATACCTCCAACCCCCCAAAATTACTGCAAATATTTTTATTTCTTCCCCAAAAATATTTTAAGGATTAAAAGGTGAAAGAGGACCTACTGGGGTTCCAGGATTTCCAGGCCAAAGAGGTCTTGATGGCAGAGATGGGGAACTAGGATTGCCAGGGGAAAAAGGAGCTGAGGTATGTTTGACTTCCCCAAATTTTTTTCCATTTCAATTAACACATTATCTTATGAAAGATTATGAAAGTTTTTATCCATTAAAAAATTATTTTCTTGTATGTATTACTGTTTATTTTGGCATTCCTGATAATAATCTCTGCATATAGTATATGCCAATATTATGGGATCAGGAAACAAAAAATACACAAAACCATTTGTTCCTACTGCCTTTAAATATTTAGAAATACTAATGTCATCCATCTAGTCTTTTCATCGTGAAAGAGTGTCTCTCCAGATAATTCTCTAAAATGCTTTTTCATAATCAAAGAGAGGTGAGAAATTATCTCATTACTTCTTACCCAGAACTTTTATTTCAGGGTGATTCTGGAATAGCAATTCCGGGTGAGAAAGGATTCCCTGGGCTCCCAGGACCTCCTGGGATGAAAGGCCAGATGGGATTGCCTGGTTTGGGCCTTCCTGGCCCTCCTGGAGTCAGAGGTAGCCCCGGAGACTTTGGTGATATGGGTAATGTTGGGCCACCTGGTCCAAAAGGCCAGAAAGGTAATTTGGAATGTTTACCTTAAGAATGAAATAACAGAATATATGTTTGGATGTTTGGTGATATCCATTATGGCTTAAGATGTATTATATATTATATTAATATGTATTATTCTATGTGTATATCTATGTGCATACATACAGCGCTATTCATTTATGGTGAAAATAATATTAATTCATAGGAAAACACAGTTTATACTTAAAGCTTGGCCTGGTTTTTTTGGTTATAAAAATGCTTAGCAAAAAAATCTCCACTGATAGCTATAGAATTGAAATGAAAATATTATTTCTTTCTTGCAATAGAGAGTACTGTAAAACAAATTACCATGACAATTAAAAAAACATCTTTAAGAAATACAGCTGTATTACAAACATTTGAAATACTACCAATATTCTATAGAAAGCATCAAGAATAATATATTTTTAGATACTTCATCAAAACTTCAGTAATATGGAAATAACAATGTGCATAAACAGTCACTTGATGTTTGCACATCTGGTTGGGTAGCTCCCCAGAAATATTACAGTAAGTGTTCAGACTCCATTTAATCTAAAATCAAATAGGCCACTTTCTTCTCCTTCTTGCTTCAGGTGAAACTGTCTGCATTACATCGCCATATCCTGGAAATCCAGGCCCCCCAGGTTTTAAAGGTGTTCAAGGTATGTTGATACATAGGAGAATTTTTGATTTTAACTGAAATAGAATTTTAAGTTACTAATTAAAGAAAAGAGGCTATCCTAAAAAGCTACATTTTCTAGTTTTTCAACAAAATATGTGTTTCAAAATGTAAAACTGCAAATACACAGGAATGTACTCTCTAATAGAATCAAGGGCCAGACAGCTGCAGTTTTCACCATCAGAAGGTATGTAGGCTGCCTTCATGGAAATAATTAAATCAAGGTAGCTTTAAACTCTGTCCTGCCTCAATTAAAATGAATGAGAGAGTCTGTAAAATATGGCTGGAGTTGGATAAGGCCTAGAATATGTACATCTGGATACCAGGAAAAAGAGATGTGCAAAGCAAAGATATGCTGCAAATCTGTAATTTCTAAAACTATATTACTTATGGCAACTTGCAATTGAGCCCTAAAATCTCAATACTTATCACCATTACTTCAACTTGTTCATCTTAAATTCAAAGAACTCACCCAGGAACTTGAAAAATGTTGCTTGTGATCACCTCCAAGACATTTGAAATATCCCAGAAAATTCAGAAGAAATGGAGATAGTGGATTTTCAAGATGCTTAATATGGTATTACACAGCTCCCTGACATCTGTGTTATGGGTAGGAGCAAAGATTTATCTAGACATGAAAGAACAGGGATGAGTGTACTGAGCTCATCTGCACCATTCCAGAAGCAGGACACAGCACAGGACAGTATAAGAACTTGAACTGACACCTGTCACTCACTAGGGTAATATTGTTGACGGCCTGTAACATTAAAATGTTGTAGGAAATTTTTTTTTTTCTAATTGTCTCTGGTGATTTGCAGCCTGCTGTTAATGGAATAGGGGACATGTTCATTTAGAAAAACAGCACCCATGCATTTGTTTGTGACTCTTGCCCAAAAAGTTAGAAGCAGCTTGTTTTCAAAGTATATGAATTTGTATGGGATAAAGATACAATCCTTAGATCACACATTTTAGCGCTCTGTCAGCTTTTTTATGTATCTCCTTTTTATTTCTAGGACAAAAGGGTTTAAAAGGACTCCCTGGGCATCCTGGACCAAATGGCTTTGATGGACAAAAAGGCCATCGAGGGAGGCCAGGAGCAGGAATCCCAGGGCCAGAAGGTGAATTGTGCTTCTCCTAATTCAGGAGAGTGGCTGCTCAAGTCATATTGCATACATGCAGGGAAAGGTAGGATAGGGTAGGGTAAAGTACAGTTGAATTAAATAGTTCAGTCCAGAGAAAACTGAGAACAATTAGATTCATTTTAGCAAAGGCACTGAACTGGACAAGAGTGACAGTACTCAAGACAGATGCTGCCCCAAAGAAAACCCCTGTCACTTCACAGGAATTACGTCCTTCAATTCTCATGTATCCTTAGCTATAAATAAGAAACATGAAATTTAATTTATTATGTTATTTTTCTTTGCAATGTGACAATTTAACTCTGGCTAAATTTGGACTGCAGTATTCCACAGTTGGGGGGGGGGGGGGA
>VZTN01030217.1:289981-330316 GCA_013400515.1 Erpornis zantholeuca | reverse complement strand
ACACCTCATGAATTATGCTCTATTTGAATTTTAAAATCGTATCAACAGGCTTTCGAGGCACATCTGGTGATCCTGGTGATGAAGGTGAAAGAGGATCTACAATTGATGGCAAAAACGGCCTTCCAGGTCCACCTGGCATAGATGGCCCAAAAGGTCTTCCAGGTGACACCACATACGGCCCTCCTGGAACCCCAGGCAACAGGGGGCTGCCAGGACCCCCTGGTGCACAAGGAGCAAGGGGTAATCCAGGCATTCCTGGACTTCAAGGTATGGGCCAGTTCTTATGAAACACTTCTACATGTTCAAAGGACAAAATGTGAGCAAAGGTGCTCCTGGTTCAGATAAAACTTCCTCTCATTCAGATCCACAATGGTGACTGTGACCAGTACTCTCTGTTTTTACATTTGCATTTTGCTGTTTGCTGCAAAGAGTTCTCCACAGCACCACTTCCTTCCCACCCCACAGAGGATATTGCTGTTTCCTTTTACAGGTGTTCCTTTTGCCTGGCCATAAGCAGGTACACCCATCCTTCAGTGCAAGGCACACCTGTAGAACTGAGCCAGTGCTGTGCACCTGGTGCAGGCCAGTGAGCTATTCCCATTCTGTTCCTACACGTCAGAAACTGTCTGCAGTACCTATAGATGAGGGTTGAGTTTGTGTTTGTTCCTTAAAGAAAGAAGCTCTCCACAACAGCCAGTTCTAAACTGCAGAAAAGCCTCACTTTTCACAAACTGTGCAAAAACTAGAGGATAAGCAAGACTATTACTGTAGTAATTGAACATGTACATTTCAAAATTAAAATTGGGAATTTTGAGGGACAGTGAGTAATGGAACTAACAATGGTTTTTTTTTTCCAGGACAACCTGGCACCCCAGGATTTCCAGGTGCCAAAGGTTTTAGAGGCCCAGAAGGTGATGTAGGAGCACCAGGCTGTCCAGGCTTCCCTGGCTCACCATGTGTCACAGGCTTACCAGGGCCACCAGGACTCAGAGGTGTCATGGGCCTGCCAGGACCTCAAGGTACACAACATCCAGCAGGTTGCCTCACAGCTCTAAGCTTTGCACATATTTTCTCCCAGATTTCATCACATGATTTTTGTGGCTGGCATGACATGAGGGTTGCTCATTACTGCAGGTATACATTATGTTTTGCACATTTCTTTAAACTCAAGGAATGAAGACTCTGCATCTCAGGTGTTACCCAGTTTCCCTTCCCATGCTCTTCCTTAACTGGCCAAATCACAATGGGTTCACTATAAGTTGTCCCTTTCTTATCTGTTGTCTTGAGTAACTGAACTCAGCTCCTGTCATTACTGTGATACTTCTATCTTCCTTATTCTTGAATGGAAGTGTTATTTAGGAAGAGCTAGGGGAGATATATATCAGAAATATTTACAAATTAGTAAGGATTTTTTACAGTTCTCTTCCACTAAAGAAATACAAGAAAACAAACATTCGAGTTGAAAAGTCTAGGCAGGGCCAGGACTTCAACATGGTAAAAAAGTTTTCAAATTTTTTTGCTGTGTCTGATGACCTTCAAATTTATACCAAGTCTGTAACTTCCTACGTTTTGGATACAATTGCTGAACGTTTGTCTGCACTTACAGACATAGATTAAAGCTCTCTTTGTCAGGCTTACCAGGCTTTAAAGGTCAGAAGGGAGACAGAGGCCTGGCAGGGCCACCTGGAATCAAAGGTCTCAAAGGCTCTCCGGGCTCACAAGGTCTCCCAGGTCCTCCAGGCTCACGAGGTCCCCCAGGACTTCCAGGCAGTGAAGGACCCATTGGCTTCCCAGGAGAAACAGGTATGTTAAATATCCTGCAGACCACCTCACCTGTAAGTTCTCTTGTAGAGGGAGCTCTTTTTACTGCTACTAAGGTTAGGGAGTACTTTGCACCCCCATCCCTTTCCAGCTTCAAGAATAAGACTGTGCAGTAGGGTAGAGTTAATAACCATAGAACCATCCCTTGTTTTTTCTCTTATGATAAAAACAAAGGGTTGGAGATATTTTGATGCATCTTAGTGCATCCTGGTGCTTTTTTGTTTTACAACACTCACATATTTCTGTGTATTATTTCCTGACCCTCTGTAATAGGTTGTAATATGCTATAATAAGAGGAGTATGTTTAGAGTTAACAGAATCCCTTGGGAGACAGTCCTGAAGGGCAAATGAGTCCAGGAAGCCTGAACAATCTTCAAGAATGAAATTTTTAAGGCATGAGAACAAGCCATCCCCATGTGCTGAAGATGAGCCAGCAGGGAAAATGACCAGCTGGGCTGAACAGAGTTTTAGCTGAACTCAGGAAAAAAGGGAGAGTGTATGAAGTTTGGAAGAAGGGACAGACACCTCAGGAGGACAAGGGTGTCTTAAGGTTGTGGAGGGAGAAAATCAGAAGGACCAAGCACAGCTAGTACTCAATCTGGCTACTGCTGTAAAAGACAATAAAAATGTTTCTATAAATACATTAGCAGCAAAAGGAGGGGTAAGAAAATCTCCATCCTTTATTGGATGGGATGGGGGGAAACATAGTGCCAAAGGATGAGGAGAAGGCTGAGGTACTTAATGCCTTCTTTTGCCTCATTATTTAATGGTAAGACCAGCTATTCTCTGGGTACCAACCCCCTGAGCTGGTACAGGAGGGCAGGGACAGGCAGCAGAATGAATAATCCATAATCCAGTAGCCACATACAAGATTTGGTGATATTTTGGGCATAAACTGCTTTAGGGATGAGGGTAACCTAAATCTCCAGGGGCTGACAGCAGGTAGGGGGAGGATATTTGCTTCAGTGGAATCTAAGTTTCAAGAGAAGTTTGATCTTGGCATGAAGCCATGCTCCAACTACTGGTTCTCTAGTTCTGCTGATTTCCTAAGAGGTCCTTCTAAACATCCTGCTTTTGCTTTGTAGTATTCCTTAGAATATGAAAGCAACAGTATAAGCAGATTTAACATGTAAATAAAGCATTTCATATTACCAGGAAGCAAAGGGATTCAAGGACCCCAAGGATTCCCAGGACTCCCAGGAATACAAGGCCCAACGGGAATCTTTGGTGTAAAAGGTGAAGAAGGAAAAATGGGTCTACCTGGGCCTAGTGGCGAATGTGGAGATATAGGAAGAAAAGGTTTGTCACTCTGTAGTTATATTGCTGCTATGTTTAGTTTCATTACTACTTTTGTTAAAAACTGTTTACTTTTTATAGGAAAGAGAATAATCATCTGCAAGGTGCAATCACAGGCAGTTCAAAATTGCTGTCTCATAATTTCACAATCTTTCCTAATTCTTCTGATTTAACATCACCTGGGTGACAACTGAATTAACAAAAAAGCAAGGGAAGGATTGCAAATTCTGTTAGCAGTGAGCCTGCTAAAACAACAGAACCAAATTAGTATTTGAAGGCTTTCTCTACTAGGAAAGTCATCACTCCAATTGATTTTCAGGACAGGTCACTCATGAGGATATATTCACATTCCATATGTTTGCTTCCAAGGTGAAAGGGGACCTCCAGGAGACAGCGGCTGCGTTAACCTCCGTCTTGAGAAAGGACAAATGGGGGATCCAGGGTTTCCTGGGGAGCATGGATTTAGAGGTGAAAGAGGTAAGTTCATAAAAGAAAGCCCTGCTTACACACACATTGCTCTGATATAAATCACTGGTGGTTTGCACAGTGTGGACACAGGGCTGCATTAACATTGGGCCACCACCTTTACAGATTCCTAAACTGGCCACACAGTTTCTTTGGATTAGTACTAAGGCAATACACCAAGCATGAAAACATTGCCATATTGGAAATGTCAAACACTGCCTTGACTTGGTTGGTCATTATCCTGTTCTGCAATTAACTTCAGGTGAAAAAGGCAATGCTGGTTTCAGAGGCACACGAGGATTTCCAGGGAAGAATGGTGTTCCAGGACTGCCAGGTGACCAAGGTGACACTGGAGTGATGGGGTTTCCAGGACCATGGGGTTTGCCTGGACCAAAGGGCCTTCAAGGAATTACAGGTTTTCAAGGAGGACCAGGTGACCAGGTAAACAGAGTGGTAGTGAAATGTCGTGGACTTTGCAGTTATCTCCTGCCTTTAAGAAATATGATGAAGGATGCTTGTATTGTACTCACCCATTAGATGTTCCCACTGAGAAGAGACAGCCAGTGTAGTCGGAAATGTAAATTCCCTAATGAAACACCTCTGTGCTTTGGTTACATTTTAACAGGAACTGTGGTGGGAGTTAGGAAGTGGCCTCTCTTAGCTACCTGTTCTGATGTAGTTCTTTGCCACATGCTTGAAGTCCAGGCTCCACTACACTAAGTAGGTGGGAAAAATCAGATGCACAATCAAGTCTTTAACATTATTCCTAAGAACCAACTGACAAACCACTTACCACGGAGATCATAACATAGCAGCAGCACAATCATGAAGTTAATATGTAGCTGCTTCTTCATTTCCTGCTGTGTGAAGTGACCAAGGCAACAGATAAGACAAACCAAGTCATCTTTGTCCCAAGCAGAACCCAGGCAAGCAGTGTTGCTCAAGAGCACACAAAACCACACAAACATCACATGCAAGGTACAATTCTTCAGTGCTTGTATGCTGGGGAGGTAGACAGTGAGATTACAAGAAGCAAAAAGCACAGTTGTTTCCTCGGTAAAGGGACATGCTTTTGCTTGGTTTGTTTTATTAAATTTCTTTGCTGATTAAAGGTCGTTATTCAAAAGGAAAAATAGGGAAATCTACATTTTTATGGTTACATCACAATATTTCTGGTTAATGTTTACAGTAAATTTTGGGTAACATACAACAATATTGGATACATATTTTATGGTACCTTTAAATCAAAGTATTCAAGCCATCTGTGGTGAAATCAAGCTGCTTGATCCAAGAATGAGAATAAGCTATAAAACCACAAATTCAAAATTATTAGCAAGTCTAACCTACAGTTTCTTGTTGGTGGCCAGTGTTAGGCATGTAACTAAGACAAGATGCTTTTCTGTTGAGCTTTAGGATACAGTTCTGCTAAGAGAACCAAATGCTCCTGCAGATCATTCCTGCTACACATATCCTATGTCAAACATTTTTATCTTGTTTTTTTAAAAAAACAGGGTGATGTTGGCTTACCAGGAAACCCTGGGTATCCAGGACTGACTGGCCCCAAAGGATGTAAAGGTAATGCATTTATATAGATATGCTTTGAAAAGAGCAGTATTGTTAGGATATATGGAGGATAGATGGTGAAGACTCACTAGAAAATTATTTTCACTTCTCTCCTGTTTTCCTATAAAACATGATTGTAATTAGAAACAAGTCTCACTTATCTGAAGGCAAAAGTTGCATTTCAATATATTCTTTAACAGCTTGTTCCTTTAAAAGTAGGTATTACTAATTTAGAAGATAAATTCCCATCAAATTTCATAAAATTTAAAAATTCCATCAAAACCACATATAAATCCATTCTTAGGATATGGAAAATTTGTCAAATCAAATAAGAGAAAATGCAATCAAAGTGAACTGTCATAATTTGCATGTGCCAAAGCAATTTTCATTTTGTGTTCTCTTAGCCCCTTCTATGGCTGTTTATATCTGTTAGTCACTTTTCTGATCTTACAAAAGTATCCAGCTTTGGTTGTGTGGATGAAAAGAATGCTTGTATAAAATGGAAGTCATTTGTACCTCAACAGGCAAGAGAGGTGACCCAACTCTTCTGCTTGGTAGACACGGTCGGAAGGGGCCTCCAGGAGATCCAGGATTACCAGGTACCTCTGTCTGATTGAAGAAAAAAAAGGACTTAAATATTTCTTTTCTCTCCGTTTTGTTAGCAGAGGGAGCTCTGCTCCCTGTGCATTTTGAGCCATTCTGTAGCAATTGTTTTGGTTTTTTTCTTTAAGGGCTTTGTGGATTTCCAGGGGAGAAGGGTTTACCAGGTATCCAAGGACAACCTGGAAGACCAGGATCCAAGGGTGACCCTGGATATCCAGGGCTACCCGGATTACCAGGTAATGCCAAAGTTGAAAAAATAGTGCCATGCAATAGCTCAAAAGAGATATGGAACAAGAAAAGGCAGTTGAGGAGACATCTCTGTGGAGGAGGTTGAAGAAATCAGAGATCACATAAAGGGGGGCATTGAAAGTTATTTCTGTACCTATAGACAGCAGCAGTTGTCTGCTCAGTCTCAGAGAGATCCATCAATTCTTCCTACATCCCCAAACACTTTCAGGTACTGCTATTAACACAGTGTGCTGCATACCATGGGGAAAAAATCAACTGTTTCACAGAATTGTATATTCACAGGGGTTTTTTTCACTCTCAGGAGCTACAGGTCCTCAGGGATTGCCAGGAGAACCTGGAGAAAAAGGAAAACATGGAATTTTGGGACCTCCAGGATTGCAAGGTTTACCTGGATCCCAAGGCAGAAAAGGTAAACACTATATACACTGCCATTCTGGTGGTAATGTAACAGTACCAGACATAAATACCCTTTTAGTGAAAATGGAAAAGGCCTAACTGTGACTGTGATTTGGACTCTGCTGTCTCAAGCTGCCAGGTCCCATCACCTTTGAGAAGTAACATAAATGCTACTTTGGAAAACTGGGCTACAATCTAAAATGAGTAAGGAGGAAGGTAGAAACACTCTGGCTTAGCTGGTGTAACTGATAGCAGAACTTTAGGAAGGAAAAATGAGTTTGCAGTAATTCAGTTGTTTTGCTTTGACTTCAGTTATGCTGTGTTCTACATTTTCACCATGGAGTGCCACTGTTACTCTACAAACACAGCAGGCTGCTAGGACAGCTTTGTCTTTCAAATTTGTTTTAACAAATTGTGATAACTTGAGTTACTTAGGTTTTATTGTTGGTTTTCTTGTTGTATTGTTTTCTCCCAAAACTGATTTTGGTGGATTTAACATAGAAGTGTTTCCTCCAAATCCTATTACACTTCTCACCATGATTGTTGTGTTTAGATTGAACATCAGTTCATCTACACAGTTGTTTTTGTTGGAGAATATTATTAACGTTTACTACATTTAGAATTGAAATACTAAGTTATTAATACTCTATAAAGAAACTCTATATTCTGTTTCTGTTATAGTGTGCTTCATAACCAGTTCCCAAAATAAAGAAGATTAGTGACCCCTATACAGAAACCAGAGTAAAGTAACACTTGGGGCTATAAAAAAGGGTTAGAGAGGACAATAGATCCACTTTTTCAAATTCAGCTTAAGGAAAAACTGAGACGGTTTCTTATAAACTACTGAAAATTCAAATGAAAAATGGAAACAATTTATGATTGCTTGCAGTAAATAAGCAGTGCTGATTTAAACTGTCATGACAGGCTCCCTGCTGGTACATAATGTGCAAGAGAACATTTCAGTGTTGCAAACAATATTTGCTGTAACAAAGGCAGAGATCTGCAGTGGCAGGGATGTCTGAAAGGGGTCAAAAAAGAAAAAAAGCATTCTTCTGCTAAAAACTTCTTCATAGCAGATGGGCTCTTTCCTTCTTGTCATAAGACACTTCTTTAGAATATTGTGCAGAAGTTATCCCAAGTCCTGCACAGGAACATAACAAAAGAACACACGTCCTGCACAGGGAAGAGTTCAGTCCCACATGGCAATTCATTAGAGACCAAGTTGCCTGCTAAGCTGAGGATTCTGTATTGCCAGCATGGCTGGAAAAAGGTTAACACCTTTGAAACTATAGCCAGCAATGAAAACTGATTGGTATTTGTATTCCAATTCAATTGGATATATAGATCTTGGTGCTGTTTTCAACAAGTGCTGGTGCAAGCATTAGAAATTAAATGGATAATTCACAGCTAAGTACACAGCTCTGTTAGTCTCATTGGTTCTCAGTTACATTAAAGGTTTTGTGCTTGAACTTTTAGATTTTAAAGAATTATTAGATGTAAAAAAAAAAGCATCATCTATCAAAGCATAATCCCATTTTCTTTATTACAATAGTTTTACTAGTTAAGGGCTTAGCCTGGCAAGCCTTAGTGGTGTGAGTAATCCTTGATGGAGCAAGTACTGCTCAGACCATCAGCAGCATGACCTGTATGAGTAGAAGCTGCATTGGGCTGTACAGTACAGAAACAGTGGTTCATGCTCAGGTCAGCCAATTCAGCTGTACCTAGAAACATGGGGCTATAGGAATCCAAAAATCTAGAATTACGAGTGCTGATATTATAATGGATTGTTGGCAAATGTGTCAGAAATTCCCTGGAAAGCAAGTAAACCAACCCATCAATCTTGCCTGAATGAGCCAAAGATCAAAAAAGTTTTAAATGGTGACCTGGGGGCCAAAATTAGTTAGGGGTTCATAATAATTTTAAATTACCACTGTTCAATTCCCCAAATGCAACTCTTACATAAATTTTAAAATGGGAACATGTCCAAAGCACAAGAAGGCTACAGAAAGCAGGAATGAAACTTAGAATGTCATGAAAAGTTAAAGAACAGTAATTAAGGTCACAGAAGATACTATAGGTTGCATTACTGGTATCCCATATTATAAAGTGGATTACACAGAGAGTATATTATCAATGTTTTGCAGGTTTTTGAACAATCTTCTAGATTTAAAATTTTTCGAGACTGGTGTTTGCTACACACTGGTTTTTGGGTTTTTTCAATTCATCTTTTGTTAACTTTTAACTAAAATAATTCAACAGTTTCTGAGAACAAAGCCATATGATTATAATTTTTTATTATAATAAAAAATATTATAGTGTGCCTGCTAGAGAACTCTAGGCTTTTTTATTTTGTCTTTCTCAGATGACACATCTTTGAACTAGGGACATTTAAATTTGGCAGGTGAAGCAGCTGATGAAGGACATCTGTGTCACTCTTCCCACAGCAATTTGTCCTTGTCCAATTTCACCAGTTCATAAACTTTTAAAATATATCCAATCATATGTGCTTAAATAGAGCAATAAATTCTCCCAAGATCCCTGCTCTGGATATATGGAAGATTGGTGAGCTTCAGGACATGCTGGGATCGAGCACAGGCACCCAACAGAGCACCTCCATCTTCTGTGCCAGGAAGGAGCCAGAGGAAAGGAGCCAGACACACAGATAATTCAGACCTGTGAGAAAAAACCACTGCAGGTGGGCTGGGAATCCTGCAGGGCAGGGAGAAGAACTGATGTGGAAGGAAAAAGAGATGAGCAGCAGAACAGAGACAGAACCAGGCACTGACAGTATCATTCAGCTTCTTGATGATCAGTGTCCCTCTCTGGAGCAAGAGGCATCCCAAAATCTGTTCCTCTCTCTGAAACCTCTTTGAAACCTGTCACCAAATGACCCATCAGTTTTGCCAGACCTGTTGCTATCATCAGGTGACAGACTGCTGTCTGCACTAAGGAAGTGTTTGTTCTCACATTTGGTAGTTTATCTGTACAGCTTAGGAACCATAAACTGCTGATGATATGGAGATATTTTTACCCTCCACTGCAAACAACCTCAACAAACACAACCTCAGATTAGTTCAACTTTAAAAATATTGATAAAAAGGTGCCATCTATGGCTTTACTTTTGTGTTTTAGCAATTTTCAAAAATCCACAGATTATAAAGCAAAAGTTATGTCTGACTACCACAAACAGCTAGTGCTAGGGAACATCAGTTGTGATAGAGCTGCTCTATATACTACCATGTGTCACCACAGGTCTCAATTACAGATTTCTTGTCTTCAAAGACTTTGTGTTGTTCAGTTCAAAGAAGTTTTGTAATTGAGTGATTCAAAAATCATAGTTTTCTGTGTGAAATCTTCAGGACCAGAGAAAGGAAGCCAGGTGAAAATTTAGCCTCTTTTTGCTGCAGCTGGCTTAAATTGCATTTCTGTTTAGAACAGAAGCTGTAAAGAAGTTCCAGCTTTACAGATATCTTAGGTAGTGTCTGCATGCCCATCAGTGGCCATGGAGTGGTAGCACAGCAAACTTTGGAGTAGCAAGCACATGTAGCAGTAGCAGTCCAGCCAGACACAAGGTTCTCTGTAGATTAGCCCATAATCTGCTAGCTGCCATATGGAAATACCTAAAGGATTAAAAGCTGTGCTTTTCTGATTGCTTTGATGTGAAGCTGTATTATGACTGCTATGTTTAAATTTTCCATGTTTGCCTTTCCAAAAAGACTGCACTGCCATGTGGTCTCATCTTCAGTTGCCAGTAATCAAACTCAGCAAATACCCCATCTTGATCCAGTATGTGTTGACAGATTAAAAAAAAGGCTTGATTTTTAATTGTGACTGTAAGGGATTATTGTGGCACCCAATCATAACTGTAACACCTCTCAGGTCTTCCTGGACTGCCTGGACTGGATGGCTTGGATGGACTAAAAGGTCAAAAGGGTTCTGCAGGAGCTCCAGGTAAAGATGAGAAATAACTGGAACAGAAAAATCTTCTCCTACATGACTGAATGTGCAAGGCAGGGTGCATGTTATTTTGATGTTTGCCTTGCCCAGAAGGTATCATTAGGGCTCAGACTAAACTTTCAAACAGAATCTAAAATATGCCTAATGGCACACCTGCAGTTATTTGTGGGGAAAACTTTCAAACTTCCATTACTCACATAGTTTTGTTGGAATGTTTCAAGGCTGTTTAAAAAATTTAAAAGTTCAGTGCAGATGATTCGAAGGAGAGCCAAGTCTCTCTTTTTTTTTAATATATAAAAGATAAAACTAATAAATTAAAAGGAGACTTGTGAAATCCCAGCTCCATTTAAAGTCTGTGGGAGTTGTGCCACAAACTTAAGAGGAACATGGATTTCACTCATGCTGATGTTTTTGCAACTTTCAAAAGGTGCTTTTGAAGCACTATCAAAGAAAACAATGCTTATAATCTATCTGAAGATTACAAATATATGCTGATAGAAAATTAAATTTAGAACCATATATTCAGTTTACACTTCAGGTTACAGACAATAATGACACCATATAAAATAACCCCTGAAGAGGAGCATTAAAGCAAAAAGAATACTTTCTTTGAAAGTGATGAATTAGGGCCAGATTCAACAAAACTGTATCCAGCTTCCAAGAGAGAACCAGAAAAGCAGCACTAGGCAACCCTTGCAAGGAACATCTGCAACTGGTGTTTCTGTTCTGCACATCTGTATTTGTACTCGCTGTAAACTTTATGTACATAATTGTTTTCTTATAAAGGTCAGAGTGAGACAGGGCCCCCAGGATACTCAGGAGAAATTGGACCAAAAGGAGACAGAGGTGAACCTGGATGGCCTGGTATTTCTATTCCAGGCCCCCCTGGAGAAAGGGGATTCCCAGGATTTCCAGGTAAGAATAGGTTTTCTCCAAAGTGCTGCTCTGCAGAGTTGAAATTAAGCTCATACAGGCTCTTATTCTGGTTAATATGAACATTACTCAGAAGAGTCTCTCCTTAAAAACATTTTTGTTGTAACATGCTGATGTTTCCTGAGTAGAGCTACAAAGACTCCAGAATTTCTGGTTTTTGTTATAGGAGAGGAAAGAATGAAAATAGAAAATTATGGACTTGAACAGACTCAGGGAACTGATAGGTAGAATTGCCACTTGGGAAGAAATCTCTGAAGAAAAAGAGTGCAGAGGATCTTGCAATCCCAGAACTATAATAAATCTATCAACTGCTCTGATGTAAGTGCAAGATAGAACTGCTTCACAAGATTGCACTGGTTATTTTAGAGCTTGGTGATACAGGAATTGCACTCAAATGGGAAAAAGCAAGTATCTGAGGAAGGGCCACTGAGAAAGTGAAGAGACTGGAGCATCTGTCCCATGAGAAAAGGCTGAGGGAGGGGGAATTGCTTCAGCTCCAGAAGAGAAGGCTCAGGGGGAGTTTATTAGTGTATAAGTACCCGATGGGAAGGACATGGACACAGTTCCTTCATAGTGATACCCAGAGACGTGACAGGAGGTAATGGGAACAGACGGACATACAGGAAATTCTACTTAAATATAAGGAAAAGTTTTATTTTCCCTGTGAAGGGAATTGAACATGGGAACAGGTTGCCTGGAAAAGTTATGAAGTGTCTGTCACTGGAGATACTCAAACCCCAGCTGGACAGAGTTCGAGACAACCTGCTCTAGCTGATGCTGCTTTGAGGGGAGGGTTAGACTAGAAAGTCTCCAGGGGCCCACTCAGGCCTCAGCAGTTCTGTGATTAGAAGTCACATCAGCTTTACTCTGCCAGACCTTGCCACAGTCACATAACACATGGAAGAAAAATAGCAGGAGGTGAAATCTGGGGAGGTGAGTTATTCTTAGATGAAGACAATAATTTTTCTTAGTTTGGCTACTAGTTTGGGAACTGGGGGAATCAACAGCATGGTGCTGTTGAGGAAAAAAGAAAGTTTAATTCTGAGATATATTAACACTGCTTGACATAGGACAGGCGAGGCCTCCCATGGTTATGACCATGGGACAAATAAGGGAAAACTCACCAGAAAGTAAATGGAATGATGGGGTCAAAAGCAAGACTGAAGAAACTGGATTTGTTTTTTTGAAGAAAATAGAAGGCAACAGAATGCAACCCACATGTTAACAAACTGCAGCTGTTCAAAAGTGTTTTGCAGAGGATGGTAACCTGCAACTCTGCTTGTCACAAGTAGGGGCATAAATGTTTTATTGTGTAAAAATCCAGATTAAAGATTAGGTTTTTTTCCTAATGCATTTAAGGCTAGTAAGTTCATCTTGTTCACTGAGGTTTTTAGGAATTGGTGTAATTCTCTTTTGCCAGGAACAATCTGTGAATACTTATCCTGCCCCAGGCAGAATCATTTCACAGTCCCCACTCACCTCATATTGTTGCCATTTCTCCCATTGTTGGAATTCAGGAAGAGGTGGCTCTCTGTGGCAATGTGCCAACATGTGATGATGTATTCATAAGGTTACATAGATTTTATGGGAAGAATTTAAAAAGTTAACAAATATTTTCACTTTGACAAGATGGCCTCATTAGCCTGGGGACTGGTATGTTTGGTATACAAGTGGGAGCATACATTACCCCCATGACTTCTCATATCAGCATTCTTTTACTTACTAACTTCTGTCTGTAATTTCAAAAAAAAACTCAATTTTTTTTTCTTTTCTTTTTTTTTTTTTTTAATGTGATCCCTTAGGTAGAAGAGGACCTGTTGGACCCACTGGACCTATAGGAAGATCTCCAGACAGTGCTTCCCCTGGTCCTCCAGGTGATCAAGGACTACCTGGTTTAGATGGCATCAGAGGTATTAAAACTAAAGATACCAATTTTTATCATGTAAAAAACCCCTGAGGCTACTAGGAATAACAGGGTTACTGTCTGTGAAACAATGTATAGAAGTACATATGGAATAAAGAAACCAATCAATGCCTCAGTGAATACACAGAGAAGTGAACTCTGGGTAGACCACCAGAGCATGGACAAAATGCAGATGTCCAGATTAAGCAACACAGTAATTAAAATATAAGATATAAATATAGAGAAACAGTGTTTCAATGAATGTACCAGTACCTTGCCACCTTCTGCTTGCACACTAGTTAACTAGTGTGGGAACTGTTCCTATCATTGTCTTCCTTACAAAGCCTTGGGCAAAGACTAACACTAGTATTTCCAAAAACATGCAAGTGCTGTCCTGCATACTAGAGAAAAAAACAAAACCCCAGAGTAAAATTAAAACCACCCTAGCAGCACAACATGGCTATTTTTAGATGTTTATACTTTGTGCATACATAATGAATAAAGTTGGTTTACCATAGGTGATCCTGGGAATCCTGGTCCTCCTGGAGAGACTATCTTTGTGCGAGGAGATCCAGGTGACACTGGCACTCGAGGGGCACCAGGCAGTCCTGGGCCACGAGGACAACAGGGAGCCCCAGGCCCTCCAGGGAGCCCAGGAAGAGAAGGCCCAAAGGGTATGATCAGAGATGTTTTTAAGTTCTGTGTGTATTATGCCCAGCCCCTGCAACTGAGCCTTGTGCCCAGGGGGTTGCCATTGGAGATGGAGCTGGGCAGAAGGGGTGGAGGCTGGACATTCCACAGCTCTGCCTGGTTACCTACAGAAACGGTGGGGTTGGGGTAGAAGCTGAGAGGAGAGACAGCTTCACATGCACTGCTTCACAACAGCTTGTTGGAAGACACCTCTGCCAATCTAAGGCAGTAAAACATTTGATTTTGCCAGATAAGCAAACTGTGGACAATGCAGATGTGTTTGAGCTCTCACGTCTGCCCCATATCAATAACTTGGGGCTTTCAACAGATTCTTCAGTTTAAAAACAGAAATCTACATACCCTGCTTCTTTCACGCACAGTAGAGAAATCCCATCTACACCAATCACTTCCAATCTCTACAAAAAGAAAAGTCATAAAGTCAGATCCAGAGCAGGGAAAGAAGAAGAAATATGCATTTCTTTCTGTGACACAACAGAGTTGAGGACGCCCAAGCATTTTTTGTCACTCAAGCATCCAGACTTCATTTTATTTATGTTTGGTTTTATTTCCAGGTCCTATGGGGATCCATGGCCCACAAGGTCCACCTGGTGCTACAGGACAACCAGGAGACCAAGGTTTTCCAGGAAGACCTGGTCCCAGAGGTCCCACAGGTACTTATGAACCTGTTGCTTATTGTCATTCAACTGTAAGTGTGATCTTTCTATTCATATATAATCATACTAATGTTTACTTGCATGCAGATAATTTAAACAAACAATCTCAGAAAAAAGACCCCTGCAGTTGCCAACTTAACTGATTTCTCATTTGAGTAAAAATTTCTGAACTATTGATTTGTTTCTAATGTCACCTTATATAAGTGATTTCAGTTCTCATTCCATTCTTTACTCTAATTTACATGCCTGAAACTTGCTTCCACCTGCACCACAATGGCCACAATCTGCTTTCCATTTTTCAAATCCTTCAGGTTTCATAGGTAAGTTCATGACTCTTGATTACTGTTTGTTTCATGGGAGTCCCTTATGTATAGCCTCTTACTAGAAGGCATCCTTGGCATGGTTGCTAGGAATAGTAGGTACTGCTACAAGGACATAGTTCTAATATATGTTTCACATAAATAGCACCAATGTCATGACAGTGCTCTGCTGAGAAGTTTCATGCTAGGATGTCAATTAGACTTGTGAAACATTTGTTTCTAGTTCTTATTTGTTTGGTTTTTTTTCTTCCTAACCAAAATCATAGCAAAATCCTAACACTGGATTACTACAAACACTGAACTCTCCATCTGACTAAATGTTGATCTAAAATGCAAACAGGCAAGAGCTCCCAGTAACTTTCAATATACAAAATGTGGCTATTCTTTTTTTATATATTACAATTACTTCAAATGGCTATTATGGGCTAGCTGTTTTGGCCTGCCTGTTGATGTATTTGCAGCAACACAATAGGCAAAATACTGCAAAAACTTCCATGTGCTAAGGTGTTTGCACCAAAGTCAGGTAGGTAGACTTTAGGCTTTAACTGAAATCAGTTTGTGGCACGTTAAGACTAAAGTGTACACCAAATATGTGGAACATAGAATCATTGAATTAAGTTGGAAAAGACCTTCAAAATATCAAATGCCACCATTAACCCAGCACTGCCAAGGGTATGCCTACACTATGTCCCCAGGTGCCACATCTACCATGTCTTTTCAATACCTCCAGGGGTGGTGACTTCACCACTTCCCTGGGGAGTTCCAGGGCTCGACAACCCTTCCTCCAAAGACATATTTCCTTATATCCAATATAAGTCTCCCTTGATGAAACTTAAGGCCGTTTCAGCTCCTCCTTCCACTTGGGAGGAAAGACTCTCTATGAGGTCCTTGCAACTAACTGTAATGGAGCAATAAGGTCTCTGCTGACCCTCCTCCAGACTAAAAGCCCCCAGTTCCCTCAGCTGCTCCTCACCAGACTTGTGTTCCAGACCCTTCTCAGCTCTGTTGCCTCTCTTTCGACACACTCCAGCACCTCAGTGTCTTTCTGGCAGTGAGAGGCCCAAAACTGAACACAGGATTCAAGGTGCAACCTCACCAATGCTGAGCACAGGGCAATGGTCACTGCCCTGGTCCTGCTGGCCACACTACTGCTGGTACAGGCCAGGATGCCATTGGCCTTCTTGCCCAGCTGGGCAAAGATCACCGCCCAGCTAACACACACTTGCTAACACTGGCTTGCCATGCTGTTAATATTGTGCTAAAAGAGTAAGTGTAAAATTAAAAGCAGTGGGACTCAGTAATTCAAGATTTTAAAATACTTAAAGTATACTCATGAAAACCAAGATCAGCTAACATTTATGTAGGTTTTTTGCATGGGAGCTATTTGCCAGTCTTCCAATTCACTTTCCCATTACACATTCCAGGTGACCCTGGAGAACCCGGAAAAGTAGATGATTCATGCCCTACAATCCCAGGGCCTCCTGGGGAAGCAGGGCAAAGAGGAGAGGATGGCTCTGCAGGATTACCAGGGCCAATAGGCCACCCTGGACCCCAAGGTAAGCTCACATTTTGAAAGCTTGGACATCCGCTTCAGCCATTTAGAGAACAAGCTGAAAAGGATCAGAGTGTCAGTTTCTTCTGTTTTACCCTCTGTCTTGTCCTTAAACACTTATTAAACAGTCTCCAGAAACACAAAGTGGGCTGGTTAATGCTGAGGATGATGGACAAATGTAGGTGAACCAGGCTGTTTGAGCCTGCCTGTGCTATGTTCCCATTTCCTAGGCCAGGGAGGGTAAAAGCATCAGGCACTGTTGAGAAGAAAGTTCTTCAAATGGTATTTTTCCTTTTTCCTTTATTATAAAAAATTATAAAGCAGTGCCTCAAACCACCCCTGTGGTTTAGACCTATTTGGAGCATGTTTAAAATATGCATGCTGTAAAATTTAGCAATAATGAATCCCAAAGCTCTGCTAACCAAAGTCCTAAAAGGACATTGAAGTCAGAGAAGTGGCTACAATAGAGCTCTTTATCAGTTAGAACATGAAAAAGTTACCACCAAAGAAAACTGACCAAAGAGATCTTAAAAGGAAGTGATGAAAGACTGAAACATTCTTCCAGCAGATGAAAAGAAAACGAGAGTGATGCTGGTACTGGTGATCCCAAAAGAGACTCCACCTTCATAGAAATACAGCATAGCCTATCTGCAGAGTGACTTCAGTGTAGATGGTGGAGTCCCTCTTGTGGTTTTAGGTATTTCCTACTTGGGCAACCAAAGTTTGTTGTGGCTGCTCTAGACATCCAATGTCTCCAGAGAAAAAAAATCCATGATTGCCTCCCAGGAGATTCCCTGCAGCAGTCATTCCTATCATGAAAGGAAACAATGCAGCTTTCAGTTAACCCTCTGGTTTTACATATCTTAGTTGATTTGCCATCTAAAAGGGGTTTCTGGGGTTACACAGCTGTGTTTCCATTATATACATCATTAAGGGTTTCTGTAAAACCAGGTGATACAGCAATACACATATTTGCACTGGATTTATGAAAGAAATATAGAAGGAGTAATGCTTTTTCCTTCATTAAGATAGGAGAATCCAATTTTCTCCTGGCATGGAAGGCAAACTGAAGTTTTACTGGCAAAAGCAATGGATTTTATTAAAACCCTTCAATTTGCTTAAGCTTTGGCAGAATAACTATGCAACTAACATAGAAAAGCTATTAATTGTTTTGACTGGTTCAGGTTTTCTCAGTAAAAAGTAACATGGAGAAATTTGAATGTTGTGAGACAACCTTGCATTACTCAGTCTGCACATTAAACAGCAAAATCTGCAAGGAATGAAATGCCTTTACTGAGAAACAACCTTGATGGGTGCTAGAAAAACACCCTCATCTGAAAACTAGTTTTTATCAAAAGAGGAAAGCCACTTCTAAGTGTAACAATACCTGATAAGTGTAACTTTGTTCAATTCAGATTATGTTTTAAGTAGCCAGTGAACAGGCCCAGCTTTATCTGCACACTGCATGAGGTGTATCTTTTACTGTCACAGCCACACCTTCCCTGCTAATGTATAAAATGTATGGACATGTGAGAAATACATAAAGAAGAGGTCATCAGGAGCCCAGAAAGGTCTTCACCATTCCCCATTGGATGCAGTCCAGTTCTGCAGTCTCTCCCTGTTCTCTTAGTACTCCAATACATCCATTACTGCAAGGGGAGTTCACTGCATGTTCTAAGTTTCACTTTGCTGAATGGGAGCTCTCAGAGCTGACAGCTTGGCTTGCCTCAGGAGGAGTTACTGCTCATTCCATGGTACATATCCTGATGGCAATTCTGCACGAGGCTTGCATGATAATGTTTGTTGGGGAGTGCTTTGATTTCAACTGTAAATCACACAAGATCTCTGGAGAGGATGGAAAACCTTATCAGGAGCTGCTATTCACAAAGTCATGCCTTTGAGCTACTGCTGTGGCCACAGGGTGAATAAGTGGTGAAGAGAATTCCCAGCAGAAGCAGTTCTGCACTTTCCTGCCCTGCTGTCCATTTCACTGACTGGCCCTTTGTGTTTGGACAGTGTAGAACCTTAAATGCAGCCCTGTGAAGGAAAAGCACATACTTTGTATTTATCTAGGCATGAAAGGTGAAGAAGGATCATATGGCCTGCCAGGTCAAGATGGGTTACCTGGGGCACCTGGACCACCAGGTGACCAAGGGAGCCGAGGAGAGCAAGGATTCGCTGGGCCACAAGGTAAGAATGGAGCACGACTTTGGGGGGCAGATGTGTGAGATGATGCACAGACTCAGTTTTCTCTCTGCTCCCCCAATTCCCACATGGATGCATCCACCTCTAGCCTGAGATTCCATGACACCTCTTGCCCTCTCTCCGTTCAAATACTGACAGTGACATTTGTGAATGATTTCATAACAAGACCTGTTGGAAGAAAATTTATCTCAGCACCCATTATGAAGCAGAAAGGCAATTAACACCACCCATGCTCAGACAGCATATATCAATAGGCATGCATGTCTGAGCCAGGGCTAACAGGGCAACTCTCTGTCAGTATTGTATTTTAACTGTGACTGCTCTCTAATAAATTATGGATTTAATACATATGTGAGGAAGGGGCATTGACTGTTACTGCAAGGATTCCAATTCAGTCCAGACATTCTGCTCATCCTAGTGAGTAAGTCTGGGAAATCATTGCCCACTTCAGTTCATTTCTTAATCCATACAGCACAAGATAGAGGCATAATAGAAAAGCCAAGTGCCAAGCATTCATTGGCAATCTAGTTCATTCCTCTCCCAGAAGAAGGATAACAGAAGTCTACTTGTGTCTTTATTGCCCATAATAGCCTTGAAGTTGTATTATGTCCAGTTGGGAACTTCTTATTGAACATTTAACACACAGCTGGTGTGAAATTTTACTGTATGTTACACAAGTAAATTTCTTTTACCTTTCTCCAAGGTCCACCTGGCCAGACTGGTGTCCCAGGACAACCAGGCCCCCATATTAGATCTGCAAGTGGATTCTTGCTCGTCCTTCACAGTCAGTCAGACAGAGAACCACTCTGCCCACAGGGGATGCCAAAGTTATGGACTGGCTACAGTCTGCTGTACCTGGAAGGACAAGAGAAAGCCCATAATCAAGATCTTGGTATGCATGGTATTACATAATTGCTCTCCAGCTAAGAGGTAATATGGTGTTACCTATACAATGAAAGACAAGTCACTTGGAGCGAGCTATAGGACCATCAGTTTCTTATTTCCTACAGACTCAAAACTAATTTACACTGATGATAATGAACTTGGTTATACTGCCCTATTTGTCACCATTCAAAATGGCTTTCTGCTACGCTATCAAATGAAAAAGTATTTTCATGTCTAAGTAATTTTTACTTGAAGTTGGAGAGATGAGTGGTTTGTTTCACTTATCCCAGCTCATTCTAGGTTGTCTTTGAAGTCACTGGAAAGATTTTCCTAGGTCAGAAATCTCATTTGGCCTCTCTCTGAAATAACTCCCCAGAGGATCTGCTCCTGTTTTACTGTAGACACAGCTTGGGAAAAAGAGCTGGTTAAGTTGGGTAGGTACAGTTGGGCAGTGTAAGTAAGCTGTACAAGTAAATTATGTATCATGTGTACAGCAGAATCCTGTGCTTTTAAGAGTCAGAAGCTAATATTTTTTGGAAAAGCCAAAGCCAAATTTCTCCCAGAGACAACTCCTTTTGGTGCCTTGGGTCATTTCTTCTCTGTCTTCTACAATTCTGACAAAAATTAGATGTCTAAATAAGCTGCCTGCCTTGCAGCTTAAGGAACTGATTGGTGGCAATTTGCACAGAAAAAGTTTCCTCAATTCTTGTTGACTTGTTATACAAGAAGCAGAGAAGTCTCTGAGGAGGAAAGATCAAGGACTTAATAAGCAGAACAAAAAAGAAGTGTTTAAAAGAGCAATAAAAAGAGCTATTTTTAGAATAGCAGTGATGTTTTAGAATGTTTTCACTATTGTGTGTTTGGCATTCCCCAGGAGAGCCAGTTGCTAACGGATGCCTCATAACAGCAGTGAAAATAAGATTAAAAGAGAACAGAGTCCTTGTCTCCTGTGTGATTTTGCAGGCATTTTCCCTACTCAGGCTGCTCCAGATCCTTCATTAGTACTGGAATGGAATATTATCAGTGCTAAAACTGGCTTCTCTACAGATATGCCACATGTCTTTAATGAAGGTGTTTGGGTTTGGGGGCATTACAGAAATAACACTTCACACACCAAGTTCAAGGCAGAACTTTGTGCGGTGATGATTGCTTACTAAATAGGCCATCATGAATCTGTTCTAAATTCAGTTCTGGAAGAAGTTCACCTCAGAAGTATGCACTGGTGTCTTCTTGGTTCCCACTGATGTCTGCATGATGAGAATTTTGCAGGATTGGCTCTGCAAAATCCCTCAATCCTTTTATTTCACTTTGGGAGTCTGTGAAACCTTTCTGGGAGGCAGTAGGACAGCTGCTGAGATTTCAGCTTAATGCACTGCTAGCAACGGCTTGTCATACTTCACAAAAATTTTTCTATTTATCAGCATTGTCATTTGGTTTCTCACTGCTCCTAATGAGTTTGTAAATAGCTGATCTCCTTTTAAACCAGCTGCCACCTCTTGCCTAATTTATTTTTCAGCGTTGGCACAGCTAAGAAATTTGTTATCATAACTGTTTCCCATGGTGACAAACTACATCATGTTTAAATATCAGATTGACACAATTAAATATTATTGGTCAAAGGAAGATACTTAACTGTTAAAAAGGTCTCTGTTTTTCTTGTAGCCATTTTGGTAAAGGGCTCGGGAGGTTTAACATCTGTGAATTACCTAAATCCTGCTAAGACACATAGTTTTGCAGCAACACTGGCCAGAATACTATTTTCAACTTACCTAGAAAGTGGAGTAATTTGCATCACTTGTTGTTACTTCCAGGTCAGGCTGGATCCTGCCTCCCTGTGTTCAGCACCATGCCATTTGCTTACTGCAACATCAACCAGGTGTGTTACTACGCCAGCCGCAATGACAAGTCCTACTGGCTGTCCAGCGCTGCTGCCCTGCCCGTGGCGCCGCTGGCCGAGGAGGAGATCCAGCCCTACATCAGCAGGTGCGCTGTCTGCGAGGCCCCAGCACAGGCAGTGGCACTGCACAGCCAGGACCAGTCCATTCCTCCCTGCCCGCTCAACTGGAGGAGCCTTTGGATAGGATACTCTTTTTTGATGGTAAGAAAGGGGGTGCATGATTATATAGATAAATTTCTTTCATCCAGCTTTTGTATTCTAAAGGTTCAAGGATTTTTAGCTCTCAAAAGTAAATTATCCAGTGTCTAGCAAACACTAAAGAGGAAAATTCACAAGAAACAAGACAAGGTTTAGTTCCAAATTGCAGAACCTGGCTGTAGCTACATATACTGTACTCAGAGCCTTAAGATACACATTTCTTAAAATTACAAAAGTTTTGCCTCCTTGTCTATAATAAACAATGGGATTTTCAGGTACAAAGACATAATTTTCAGAATTAGAACTCCAGGTCTTTTTAATGGCATCCTCCAGTTACATTTGCAGCAGTTTGGATAATGGCACCGTTCAAAATCAACCCAGACTACTCCTTCCTTCAGTTTGATAAATACTGGAAAAATAAGTAAGCCAGCTCTACACTTTGAGATTAATTGATTACAGAACAAATTAAGATTTTCTCCAGCAAAAGAAGCTTTCTCCAATTTAAGATTACAAAAACCAGCACAGCTAAAAGCAAGTAGAGAAAAAGACAGATGAACATCATTTACCTATTTTTCACGCACAGTTACCAAGTTCTCTCTTTGTTCTTTCCAGCACACTGGATCTGGTGACCAGGGTGGTGGACAGTCCCTTATGTCACCTGGAAGCTGCCTGGAAGACTTCAGATCAGCACCATTCATCGAGTGCCAGGGCCAGCGGGGAACGTGTCAGTTCTTTGCTAATGAATACAGTTTCTGGCTGACCACTGTGATGCCTGAGCTGCAGTTTGCATCAGCCCCCCTGTCAGGGACTCTTAAAGAAGGACAAGAGCAGAGGAAAAAGATCAGTAGATGCCAGGTGTGCCTAAAGCATGGCTAAGGAGCAAACCAAAACCAGGCAGCTAGAGAGAGATGCTTGAGGGAGGATGAGCAACGTGCTAAGGGTTTAAACAGCAGCTCGTGTTTGAGTACGTGTGGAAGTGTGCAGCACTGTTCTTTGTTGGAATGCATCTTTGAGACTGAAAGATGAGGAATCTGTTGAGCCTCATCCACCCATGTACACACATCTACAGGCAGTAAAATCGCATGTAAAATAATTAATTAAGAAAAGACAAAACTCAGTCACATTGAGTCCACTGCTGTAATGTACAGGGAACAAGGTGAGCTTGGAAGATTGAGTCAAGCTGGGAATACCAAGGACACCATACCCTGTTTGTGCAAGAGAATGGATTTCCTGTTAGAAATGGTATTTACAGCAGCAATGTGCATTTATATGGCATATTATAAATATTTATCCATATCAATAGAAATGTGCAAACATACAAAAGTCAAAGCCCTGTAGCTGAATTTCCCAAGCTAAAGAAACTTTGCACTTGCTGTTTCTGAGGGAAGGGAAAAATATAATTGTTAAAAAATCATCTAATAATAAAAACAATGAAGATCAAAGTCTTTTACCACTGCAGTACTGAACCAGACTGTGAAAAAACTGTTAATTGGGCTTTCATTAACAACACAAAGCTGCAAATCCATTTAACAGCAGACTATGTAAGAAAATAAAATTAACTCAGATAACAAATCCTTAAAAACCTGCATTTATATTTAAAATTAATTTTTAAGAGCAGTTACATTAAATTATTAAACTCTAATCCATGTTGCTGAAGAAAAAAAGCAATTTCTAATATTAATTGAAAAGAAAGAGTGACATGGTGATAAAATGGATGAACTTATCTGAGTGATGAATATAAGAAGTGTTAGGACAACAAACTGTGTTCATTTTTTGCTTCTTTGTTTGTAAATACACCACCAAAACAAGAACCATCACCACTGAGATTCTTATGGAATGATAGCAACTGAAGATGCTTTTTATTTTTTAAAGCACTGATTGTAAAAATGTTCATATCCTAAAGCACTAATCACCTTTTGAAAAAGTGAAAACACATTTGTACCTCCTTCATTCAGCTGTAAAACCAGAACTATTTAATGGTTCTATATCATGGGGAAACATCTGAAAACACAAGCTGCAAATGGAGAATCCATTATGTGCAGAAGGGCCACAAATGCTCTTTTTACCACTTAAATAAGTTACATTTTACTAGAATGGAATCAAATGCTTTTTCCAGCACTTTTCATTTCAATTAGTGTTCTCTGAGGTGCCCCCAGCAGAAGGATTTTCAAGGAAACAGCCATCCTCATCCAAGGGTCCTAATTCAAAGCAAACTCCCTCTGAAGCCATCACGAGTACAACAGGCTGATCAGCCAATTTAAAAGCTGGATACACAAACTCAAAGAGCAGGAAAGACACACATTCCAGTCTCAGCCAGAGGAAAGTAAAACAGTCAGAGGATAAGTCCAGTGGAGTGTAAATACATCTGACTGTGCAACTTCCTCCTGACACAACCAGCCTGACCTCTCTGATGTGCTGTGCTGACATGGTGGTCAGCTTGACTCTGCCCCTTCACCTGAGCAAGGGCCAGGAGCCCTCCTGGGGCATGTCCCATTCCCACCTGTGCCAGGGACCATTTCCCTCTGGTCCTAGTGCCTGCTGGGGCAGGGCACACCTCAGCTCTCTCCTTGGGTGATCCTGACTGCACGTGTCAGATCTGACACCACACTGCTGAGGAGGGGCCAGTCCCTCCCAGTGACCTGTATGCAGGAATTCCATCCCCTCCTGATTCAGGCAGCATCTCACCATCTCCAGTCTGACACAAACCCCAAAGTCTTGACTCTGCAAGGTGCTGAGCAGCTCAGGAGCTTCCTGTGGGAAGAGAGCAGCAGGTGGAGAGGAACACCAGGGCTTAGATCAACCTTTTCTCCAAGGTGTGCAAACTGAGTTTCCAAAGAGGCTTCAGCTAAAGCCCCACGGGGCTGGAGCTGCTGTTCACAGTCACAGGAACAAACACCAGTGGCTCAGGTGATGGCCCCACTTCCTGAGTGGATTTAGGTGATTCCACACTGAGGTCTCATTTGTGAGCCTTATGTGACAGTGCTCCCCCATCACTCATTTCAGCCTCTTTTCAGGTGAGAAACTGGAGACGGGTGGCTCTGCCTGGAAAGCAAAGTGGGGCTTTTGGTATGAACTGCACTGAGGCAAACAATAAACAAAACCTTATACACTGTGTTACTGCAAACTTGGTCAACTGGACAAGTTGAAGACAAGGGAGTAAAACAGGCTCACTTACTGAACAAAAGCACAGAAAAATATTAAAAACATCAACAAAACACTTCACCAATAATTTAAATAGGCCATTTCTCAGCATTTTACCATGGTGCTCTTTTGTTTGCTTTAAAAGCATCACACAAACCAGTCATATTTCCATATCATTTTGATGCAGAGTTTTTGCACCTGTGCCAGTTCCCTTTTACTATGGTCTGTAAGAACATATATAGGAAATGTATTTCCGAGCTACTATAAATAGGTCAGATATCATGAGCATGTAAATTCCTGTTCCATGCTCAGCTAACTCCATAAGGCATTTGTCAGAAATATTGTACTAATTCAAAATGAAATTGCAGATAAATTGCTTAATATTACACAGCAAGTAAGACAGATCAAAGTATAAAGCAGCAGATGCTTTAACTCTGCAATCATTTGTCCAGTGACTATAAGCAGAAAAAAAAATGGTAAATTATTCACAGGGAACCTGTTTATGAAATTAGGTGTGAAAAGGCATAGCTGAAACTGTTAAGAGTAAAAATACTCCTAAAAGCAACGGCCTTGTGCTAGTCCTTGAAGCCCAAATTACCTTTACTAAGGCATTCTAGAGTTTGGATCTTGTGTAGGCCTGGTGAAGAAGTGAATTTTATCCTCAAATCAGGCAGGATATTGACAGGAACACAGATAATGATGTTGGCTGCACTAGGAGGTCCCTAAAATTGGAACCATTTGGGGTGAAGTGCCTGGGAATTAAATTCAGAACCAGTGATTTCCAATGAGGAGATTTGCTTGCTCATCCCCCTGGCAAATCATGGCCAGGACACAGGGACCATCATGGCTCTAACTCAAGGCAAATCCTCAGGGTAGGTTGCAGATTCTTACCCCTCATATCTCTGTGCATCAGGATTTCTAGAGGATAACAAGTAGAAGAAAAACACTGCATGGCCTGAACCCTGATCTGCTCAAAAGGAATGTGGTCATTTTTGCTTCATTTGGTATTTTTCATTACAAGGAAGGAGATGCCCAAACCCAATACTAAAAACGTCATCTTTTGGTGTATACAGCGTGTGTCAAAAGGGAGAGACTAAAGCAAAACTTGCAACAGGTATCAGTCATTTTATCATAATGGTGCTACACTGTAAGAGTACTTCAAATTCATCTGTTCGCAGTAGAGCTTCTGGACTTGGAGTCCACAATCCACATGGAAAGAACAGGTACCAGAATGAGAGGACAGCAAAGATGCTCCAGCTGCAGACAGAGGTGGTGCTTGGCTGGGGCTGTGAGCTGACCCAGCCTCCTACAGAAGCAGTGCAGGGGCCATGGCCAGGCCTTGCTGCTCTGTGTCCCTGCTTGTCATGTGCTGCCACATCAGCAATGTCCCCTGCCTGGGAGCTGTCGAGCTCCTGTGGGGAGCAGCCCTGGCCAGCAGCCACGTGTCTGTCCAGCTGCTTCACCCCTCAGCAGGAGAGCAGAGAAAACAGGAGGAAAAGAGCAAGGAAACTCATTGGGGTCAATACAGATGGGGAAATCACTTACCAAGTACTGTCAGGGGCTAAACAGACTCAGCTCAGGGAATTTAATTTATTATTTTGGGGAAAAAGTTGACAAACCTTAACACACCTTTCCTCCAAGTTTCCCAGGGTCAACTCACTCCAGGCCCTGCTCTGCTCCCTTGTTACCACAGCAAGTGCCAGTCAGTCCCTTCAGGGAGGCCAGGGGATAGTCAGGAGCTTCTGGGGCCTGGTGCTGTTCCAGGTAGAACACGGCTTCTCTGTGCTGCACCTTCTCACTCTTTTCCTGTGCTCTGACATTGTTCCTCTGTGGGCTGCAGCCTGTTTGTGGGAATACCTGCAGGAGCATGGGTCATTCCCAAAGTCACATTATTAAGTGCAACAAGCTAAAGCAAAACTGGTCCAGGGATTCTTCTTGAGTAAACTCTTAACCAAAAAACTCTTTCCTGCTTTGGCTGGTTCATAAGCACCAGAGGAAAACAAAAGTAGCATCAAAACAGTCAAAACTCAGAATTCTTATAACCTATAAAATTCTGCCTGTATTTAAGGCAAATTAAGCAAACCTTTTGTCCATCAACCCAGGCACTCACTTGTTTGAAAAGGATCCCCCTAAAGCTTTAAAGCACACTCTTGAGCAGTCTGAACATGCTCTGCACCACACCTGCTCTGGGCACACAGAGCCAGCCTGCGGGGCCTGTGCCAGCCCTCCAGCACAGCACGTGGGGCCACACCAGCAGCCCTCAGCACTGCTCTGACTTGCACCATCATCCAAACTCAGAACACAAACCACAGCCATCTGGGAGCTGGTTTCTGTTGTTCCACATGCCCATTTCAGACCGACGTCCCAGACTGACTCTCAGCCTTTCCATGGCTTACAAGCAATCCTTAAGTCTGCTCAGTGGCCATACACAGACAAATGCTAACAGATGAGGACTTTTGTTCTAAGGCTTGACTTGCATTAGAACTGAGCAAGATAGAAAAAAAACATTCAAGACCACAGGAAGAATCTGTAATGGGTAACAGTTGTTTGCAAGAAAAAGGATCTCTCCAAAGCCAGCTGTGAGAAGCAGCAGTCAGGCAAGGACAGAGCCCATCAGACTTCAAAACAATAAAAAAATTCTGACAGCTCTGGTAAGAACTTTCCAGCAGGTGAAGCAATTGCTTCATCAAACTGGGGATCTATTTCATTACTAGATCTGATTTCAGAAATCAGCATTTTAAACTGACCAAACAACAAAAACAGCTGCTGAAATTCTGCCCACCTGAACCATCTGGAAAACCAGCCAGGTGGAGAAAAAAATCCCCATCAGCACTTCAACAGATGCTGCTCCATATTCATATTTAACAGGTTTCCCCTTTCCTAGTCACTTCATCCAGATGTTCCAGAAGGTACTGGAAGTTCAATTAGAAGTGATATTTTATAAGTGCAAAGTAAAAACAACTCTATATTTATCACTGAATGTGTTCAACAAACACAGTTCCTCCATGTAAGGCAGCTCAGGCACCTCACAGCACAGCTCAACTTGTGCTTGACCACACACTGCCCCACGGCTTCACAGGCTTGAGCTTTGTGGGACTTCAAATTCCATGTATTTAAATGTTTTCCACAGATTCACTGAAGTAGAACTGCTGAACATGTGAGACAAAACCCTAACCAAGATCCTAAAGGAAGACCTGCAGTAAGGTACCACCCTACAGACTCTCCATAGTGTCCCTGTGGGGTACTCCTGGTTGGTTCATAGCAAGACTTGGAATAAAGCACTCAAGTCCCAAAGTGACTTCAGGTTCAGCTTGGCAAAACAAAGTTTCAGTACACAGGAAAACAAGATCTTTTCCTGATAGTCTTCCATGCACTGATAACAAACACCACTCATAAAAGGTGCTTTCACTGAAGTGGAGTTTAAACTTTCTCAGAGGCAGAACTCAATTAAATTGTGAAGTGAAGAAGTTAAAAAGGGCTACTCTGAGGCAGTTGTAGCTGCAGTCTGCTGGACTCTGCACACTGGATTTTAAAAAAGAAAAAGCAAATTAGTATTTTAGAAGGTTTTAATTCTATTGTGCTTAAACATTTAAGATCCATGAAAAAGTAAAATAGATGCAACAGATGGTACCAGATATTACAGAAGTTTTGGCCCTACACAGGTTGTATGTCTGCATAAATGATGTCACAGCAGCCTTCACAACTGCAGAACTTCATGCATAAATTGTTTATAATTTTTAAAAGTCAGCAAAAAGGTCATTCCATTCTCACTAATACTGCACAGATTTAGAGCCGTTCTTTCACTTGTTATGTGGGTAAGGAAGGAAAACAGGGATTCACAGAAGTGGTTGCACACCAATCTCTCTTAAATGATCCCTGCAAAGAAAGGTTTGGTGAAGGATCAGACCTAGTCTAACATTCTGCACCAAGGCAAGCACATCTACTGCTGACCTGCCCAACTGCCCTGAAGGGGTACTTGTTTAACCTCTCCAAAGAGACAGAAGGAGGAAATTCTGGAATATTTCTAGTTTATAAGGAAAATCCACTATCTGCATGTTTAGAAATCTTTTGCTTACACTTCTTCTGCTGCAAATTAGGCCAATTTCTGCTTGTAAATAGACAAGAGAGCTGAGCTTACCACTGTTCTTGTGCAGCAGAAGAATGCTGTCATATGTATCCTTGATCTGCTCTTTTACTAACGCAGTTACATTGCCAATCTCAGCACATCATATAAACAAAAATGCCCAAACCATATCAGATTTGTGTGAAAAACTGTCCTTCTCAATTTTTTCCAGCTCCTGAAAGAGTAAATGGGTATCAGTATTTATTGTAAGACTTTTTAGAAAGCTTGACATTCCTTCAGAAACAGCTCCTACGACTGAAAGCTCAGAAGTGTTAATATTTTCTTGCCTTCTGAAATCTGGTAACAAATAAGAAATAACAACTTTTTTTTTATATAGGGAACAATGAGAAGCTTATAATAAACCCATACTTTTTGCTTCTGTCCTTCATGTCTGCACACTCCAGAAGCCACAGCACAAAGTCAAGGATCTGCTCGCCAGCTGTTGTGTGGAAGCACGATCCACTCTCAGTCACTCAGTGCTGAACCAAAATGGGCACAATTCCCCAGCCATGGAATCAGAGGGGAAAATGAACTGCAACCCCAATTCGCATCCCCTCTCAAGAGCAGGAAGGGCAGCTGCACCCACACCCTCCTGAGCTGTTCCAGTGTCACTCTGCCGTACTGTGCCATCTCCACGCTCACTCCCCGGGAGTGCAGCTCTGGAGACAGGCAGCAGCTTCAAAGGTTCACCAGTTCTCTATTGTCGTATCAACAGCACACATACACTTGGCACCCAGGAGTATCATAATTAAACAGACCAAGGGATGGCTAGAGAAAGTTACCTTAGTCCTGCAGGATAATAAAAAATGGCAAAACTACCCTGAAGTGGCCAGTCCCTTCACTATCTCCTACTGCACCCTTTATGCCTGTATAAATACTGTTTTTCTTGGTATTTTAAGGGGCATTTTTCTCCTCTTAGGAGAAGTGGTCCTGCCAGGGAAAACAGCACACAGACACAAAACCACAGAATCTGTCTGTGCTTAAAGACAAGATGGAAGAGGGAAAAGAATTTTAAAAGCTAAACACAGTTCTTTCATCACATCTTAATTCTGGGCTGTGAAAAACCCTTATTTATTAACAGTAATATGTTAGGTCATTCAACCATTAAATTTCAAAAATGCACCCATTAACAAGTCTGCTGATTAGGATTAATTAGGGAGTGGAATTTCTTACATGGTACCTGATCACACAGTTTAGAGCAAGTACAAAAAACTCTCAAGAAATCACAGTTCCTACAACAAAGGAATCAAAGTGCAGATGCTGAAATATTTTATACAAAGCTGGGTTTTCTTAAAGAGCCCTTACTTGAGGCAGTCAGGCAGTGACCAGGGCCAGAGAATAAGCAAGGTACAACACCCACCTGGGTAACCACCCTTAATTTTTCTCCCTGAAGAGACCAAGTACAACAGAGCACAGTGGGGATTCATCCAGCACATCTGTCCTCAGCACGGCTCTGACACCCACAGTGATGACACCTCCTAAGGACTCACACAACAGTTTGTGTTGGAAGGAGCTTTAAAGGCTATCCAGTCCAACCCATCTGCAATGAGCAGGTGTTGTTAAACCTTCCAAATACTCTAAGTACAGAATTTTCAATAATCTAACTCCAGAACTTCCCCTAAATTATAAAGAAACAAAGTTAGTCCCAATACAATCAATCTACCCCCTTGGTATCACAAGTCTTCATTTCTAACAACATGGCAGCAGCTTCTGTCATTTAAAATATACACCTTATTAATTACTCCAATTAAAACCAAACCGCTTTAAATGTTAAAAAAATATTTATTTCAATTCTGTATACAAAAAATGTCAAAACAATTGAACATTTATTAGTACTGACAATTTTTGTGAATATTTAATGGCATGTATTTCTAAGCTCACTTTACAAAACCAAGTGCTTATAGTATTGTAATTGGGTTTTTGGTTTTCTTTTAAGTGTCTTTTTTTCACCTGACTAGCAGCTCATCCTATGCTTTTAAACAAGTAAAATATCAGAGCTTAACACACACAGTACATTACAGTGCAACTTTTGACCAGAGCATTAAAGGATTTCTGAGAAACCAATGCTACATCCTCCTTGTTTACATGCAATTATTACCTGCTGAGAAAAAATACACAGGTTTCTGAGACTTATTTTCAGTGAACACAAAAAAGATGGCCTTCTATAAAAGTGTCTGCTGTTTTATTCTATGGCTATTGCATATATACAAAACCAACCACCACATGAACACACCAGAAATCAGCATTCTGTCTGTACCTGAAGTCCCATTGTAGTTGTGCCTGTTGGGTCCCAAAACCCTGAGCCCAAAGTCTGCATCCTGATATTGTGCTTTTCCCAGCAAACAGGAGCTTCCCCTACATACATTAGCTACAAACGGAAAAGGTAGGTACTATTTATTTAAAGAACACAGTAAAAAATTTCAGGATATTTTTCTATATGAAAAATACAGCACTGTTTTTTATATTCAAAAGATAACCTCATAGAAAAGTAGACTTCATAAAGTACAGGTTGCTGAGACCCATAAATTGCTCATCTTAATGCTCTACTCCATCAGTGATGATGTGGAGATTCCAACAGGTCTGTGTCAAAAGCCAATAAACAAATTATACTTCTGCAATCACACTTCTCCAAGACTGCAAGACTTAGAGGAACATCCCCAAGTTTTTTCATTCTGAGGATAAAATGCCTGGACAAGGAGTGATTTTTCAGGGTGGTACTGGAAACAAAGCCCTCCAGGTTCATAAGCTAACATTAACAGGCAGCAGTGGCACAGGCAGGATAGCCTCGTGCAGAGGGTGTGCTCAGAGGGACAACTGAGCTCTCAGGTCTCCTGTCAACTCCTTTAGCTGGGTAAGGAATTCCCAGAAAATGAAGAATTCAAGGTAGCCTGTATCTAGGCATGATCTCCACAAGTCTACAAACTGTCAGATCTGATACTGGTCTTCAAACAAGATAAATACTGAGAAACAGTGGAATATTTAAAGCTGCATGAACAGCATATACAAAATAAAATTTCCAAGCCTTCTTAGAAAGGGAAATAAGACACTTTAAAAGAAGCATATCACTAAATAAATATATGCTTTGTATGGCACAGCCACCTACCTTTACACAAAACTCCCCACAAATTATTTCAGCTCTGTAAAGGGCAGCAGTTTTTGATTTAAAACATAAATATTAAGAAGGCTTTAGGAAACCATAAGTAGTTACAACCCAGTTTTATCACATCTAAGCTCCAGATAATACGTTGAGAGGATGACTGCAACACCAAAGTTTGTATTAAACAGTTCCTGGTAAGGACAGCAGGGGGAGGATATCTGCAACTATTTGTCACACACTTCGGAAGACTGCTCAAAAGCTCAAGCCTAGACTCACATGACCTGGCCACTGTCATCAAAATCTTTTCAAGAGTCATTTCACAAGGCAATCCCAAAAAATGAGCTGGTCACCATAGATAACCAGAGAAAGGTTTGTAAGGAAAATTTGCATAGTTTTAAAGTTACATAGAAAATGTAACATTTCAGCTGCAATGGATGAAGAAAACCTGTCACCTGAGAACATCAGCAGTCGAGAAGCTAAGGAATTCTTAAAGCTATACAAAATAATTTAAGGAAAAAAAAGACAGTTTGGTAAGAACCATCAGTCTTCTTCCATATTTAAGGTGCATTAAGATGCAGACAGCCAAAGATCACATTTTGATTCTTACCTCACACTTCCTATTCAAGTTCAAACTTTGAGTCTGAACTCAGAAAACCCTCTGCAGTTTTGCAACAAGTAGTAAAAATAATGGAAGAAAGATTATAAATTATTCTGTAAATTACAGATTACAAATAAATCTGTAAATATTTTGGTAAGTCTGAATAGCGCTTTACAATTTACATTGACACCTGCCAACTTCATCGTCTGTCAAACCTACGAAGCCTTTGCCTTCTTATTTCCTCTTCTGAGTGCTCAGGTGGGAACCAAAACCCATAAGGTCGCCGCTCACTATTGTGTGTTCCTCCACCAAAATCTACAAGACACAATGAAAAACAACTGTTATTTTGTTCTGTAATAGGAGAAAAATGCACATATATCCTGTAAGCCAAAGCATCACAACACAAAGGAGACAGGGAATTGAATGTTTTCAATTCTGATGGTTTCAGGGCAATTACAACTTCCAGAAACTGCTCTTAAAGACAGTCAAATAAAAAGAAAAACCAAAACCAGAAAACCTCTCCAAACAATAAAGCTACTACCACCCAAAAAAACAGCCCAACACAACAACAAAACCAAACCAAACAACAAACCACAACCAAAAGAACATCTAACAAGAATGAACCCATCAATAATAACAAGTATTAACAAGCATTCACATTTTTCATGATCCCTGCTTTACACAGTAAACTCCAGAATGTTAAACTATTTCAGTGTCCTCAGCAGTTGCTTCTGGCAAAAGCAGCTTTTGTGTTTGCTTTCAGTACCGAGTCCAACATGTGCAGACCCAGATCGGATGCACACACAGCTCCCACCCGCAGCTGGCAGCAGTTTCACAAGGGAAGGACACGTGGCAGCCCAACCATACAAACTGTAAGCAAAATAATCTGAGCAGCAAGAGCACAGCAAGCCTCTGAGTTCTGTGCCCCAGCACCCCAAGAGGAGCCTGGACAGGCTGTTCCAGCAGCTCTCCACAATTCCCATCAAGTCACCCAGCAAAGAAACAAAGCATGGCTTGGTTACACACACCCGCTCAGCTGAGGGGCCAAAATCACAGTCTGCCTTCTGAGCAGAGCTACAGTGTTAAGGATAAGCAAGTTAGCTTTAAAGGTAATAAAACAATTGGTAATAAAGACTTTGTAACATTCAGCATTTCTTAAACTTCCACCTGCCCCACACAGGATCAAAAATGCATTGTAATATGCTGTAGTTTCATAATTAATTTTTAAATCATCATCATCAAACTACTTCCTTTTTTTAAGAAAATTCTTTTCAGTAGTGAAATTGTCCATTAAATATCATGGTTTCTCATAAAAACATTTATTTTTCTATACAGCCACATTAATTTTTATTTAAGAAAACAGACACTGTTTACACAGTTAAGACAAGTCCTTGCAGAGTCCCCATAAAATATGCTCAACACTTCAAATATGCATGTGCTTTAATAATGGCTAGGAATAGAATGAGGTGTTATAAAAAAAATTAAAACTGTTCTCTTATATGTTGACCCAAAAATAAAAGGCTAGACAATATATTTTGAAAAGCTTTATGTTCAAGAAAAGATCTTATTTTACATCAAACAATATGAACAGCAAAGTCTGGATGTTTTAAATGCATGTATTTGTATCTGCATGTAGATATTTAAATTATCCTGTTACTTAAAATAGTTCCCTGACACCTTTTTTCTTTTAATTACTGCAGAAATAATAATGAAGTAACACCTTTATCTTATCAAAATATTTATAAGCCACAGTGTTCAGAAATGGTAATTAGGCCACTGCTACTACTGAAACACCACCTGATGTCTGTGCAAGAAACAAACACAGGCTTTTCAACACATCAGCAAAAAAAAAAATTAGAGACTAAGGGAGTCCAGGATTGTATTTAAAGGATATGCAAAACTGCAACAACACTAGATGATAGACAAAACCAAAGGATACAGTACAACAAACTTAGACCAAAACATTAACCCTTCCATTACATATTTTACAATTACTTTTATGTGAACTAAAACCACGTTCTGTGAATACTGAAGACTGAGACCCCATCCTGTCATTCTGTGCAGGAGTATCTTTTGTTACTATAGTTCCCAATTAAAGCACTTTGGACCAAACCAAGAAAATCACTGTAATTGCAACAGATGTAGCTAAACCTGTATTAATGCAATGCCACAGAAGTGTTGCATCAAACACTCTCACTTGATTTTTCCCCTTCTCTGAAGTTATGACCTTATTTTTAGGTTAGATAATAGGATTTGCAAGACAGTTTATGTAAGATTCAGGAGGAATAACATATCAGGCTATCAAACTGAAAGTCTCACTAGTAGAAATATACAATTAGGTCAGATAAGAGGAATGTAGCAAATAAATAGCAGAGGTATTACAAAGCAGTATGTCTGTATTTCCTTTTCATGCCAGCTTTAGTTGTGTTAAAGAAGAATCTAGAACATTTCTAGAATAACTTACCATTTTCAGTATCACCATCTGTCCTGGCACCAGTGAATGTGGTATCCATACAAAAAGCAAACTATACAAACACTTATATACCCATACAAAGAACAAACACTTCTCATTTCTGAACAAACCTCTTACTTTTGTAGTGGCTTTGCTGTGGAAGATAATCACAGACAGCAATAATTTCTTTTGAACCCAGCAAGTACCATACAGCTAACCATAACAGAGAGCTCCAATCTGGGTATTGGATCAAATGTCATAACTTCCAACACTTAGTTTTCATTTTTACCAGTTTTATATAAATGACCTCTTCCATAAATAGCATAGCCCTGCTAACTGTGTTGTAACAACACAATATAACTGAAGTTCACTAACCCACACTTGGGTGTGCTACAGATCACATTGCTACATTATACACCTGACTTGCTTTTTAATGCAAAAATATTAAGGTTTAAAGTGGCCTGTTTGAGAAAATCAGGGTTCTCTTCATGTATAAACATCCTTTTTTTTTTTTCCACAGAATGAAGAAGGTTGGAAAAGACCTTTGAGATCATCAAGTTCAACCTATGACCCAACACCACTTTGTCAACCAGACCATGGCACTGAGTGCCATGTCCAGTCTTTTCTTAAACACTTCCGAGGACAGTGGCTTCACCACCTCCCTGGAGAGCTCATTCCAACCAGGTATTTTTGATGCATTTGGAATTAGAAGTAGCAAACTGGAGGGCAGTAAGAAGCCAGAGTCAAAAGCCCAGTGTTGCTCTAGTCATTTCATTTCCTCCAGCCAATGAGCAATCAAGTCTTCAGATTTAATCAAACTATTACAATTTACTGAGTTGTACAGAGCAGCCTAAGGAAAGACAGTGGAGATATTTTTCCTCCTTTCATACTTTAGAAGGACCAAAATGCTTCCAGAAAGAGCTGAGACACACAAAACACAGCAACCTTTTCACTGTTTTGTGTTTCACTAGAAGTCAGACAGAAACTACAATTGAATAGGAAAAATGGCAAAACTACTTTTATTCTTTCCTGTCCTTACCTCTGCAAAACACAGAAATGCTACAGTCTGAGAGATTTGGCTTTTAGTACTTAGCCCAGTTTTTTCCTACTCAGCCCGAAGTAGACCACATTCATTAGTCTTTGCTATTGTTTCTAACACAGCCCTTTGAGTTTCTGTCAATGTATGAAAAGAATTTTGTCATGCTATGAAGAAAACTATTCTTCCTGGTGCTGATGCCAATATGCTTCGTCTACAGACTTGAACATAACAAAGTGGTGAAGAAGAGAAATGGAAGTAACTACTGTTTCTGTGCTGTGCTTTGGAACAGCTGACAAATGAAAAATCAAATTAGCAGGAAAGTAGCTGAGGGTAATGAATGTAGAAGGAAAGTAACATACAATGAATCCAGATACAGCTGGAGCAAGCCAGAATAATCTTGAACAGTCTCCCTCTCTCTCGTTTTTAAAAGGAGATGGTAAAATTGAGAAATACACAAAACCATTCCCTCCCAAAAGTCTGGTAATGTGTTTTGGTTAGGAGAGGAGATGGCTACAGACTTAATCTTTAATCCCTTCATACTTGAGGATTTTTATATTTATTTTAATCATGCCTCAAAGTCTCATCTTTGCTGTGTCAGTATCACCAAAATAAACTCTTTTTGAAATAGCAAAAATTGTTAAAAGCACATTGGTAACATTTTTAGAAACCATCAATCACTGCCTCATAAGCCAAAATGCACACTCTGATAATCTGTTTGCTACAAATAATCAATGCTACAATGCAGAAGTAAGAGGATAGAGACCACTGCTGGACATGATGCTCTTCTGCAAAGAATTAAGGGGATTAGTTTTACAGCTACCTCCAGCTGCCATTTAGCTGGACACAAATAACTACAGGAGAGATGGCATAAAATAACCTCACTGCATTTCCCAACAATTTAATAATTCTCCAGATGTTAATTCACCTAAAACAAGGCTAAACTCATTATTAACTGAAAATGGTTGCTACATTAAATTAATTATGTCTTTCTTTCTCAAGTATTGAAAGGAATTTTTTACCGAACTCAAAAAATCCTATATAAACATCCTACTTAACCAGACCCTAGGCTACAACAGACTGACAGCTATTCCTCTCCTGAGTAGTAAGAAAGCTATGAATAAGTTCAGTTAAAAGAAGAATTTCAGGTGGGTTATATATTTATCATAATGTATTAGAAATATTTTGTTCAGTTGCAAATAGTAAGGTATCCTTTTCCTTAGAAAAGGACTGATTTATTCAGTCAGACATAAAAAAAATTCAGACTATCATTTTTAAAATGGTCCCAATGAAAAAAATGTAAACTATATACTTAATCTGCAGAATTACTCCAGTGATAAACCAAACTTAAAATAGTAAATTATGGGTAAATTTGAAATTAGGAATATTCACTGACCTTAGTTTACCAGTGAAAACATTCCCAGACTAAGTTTGTTAACATTTGCAAGCATCTTACTATATAAAAAACCATTTTGTTTTCCCATTACTGCACTTCTGCTTGCCTAACAAAGACCCACAGCAACAAAGGAATTTTGAACAATATCCCTTTCCCAATGCCAAGCCTGAGCAACCCAGATGGACAGACAGAGATACCAATGCACACTGGAGCCACTCCCCAGCAGTGCCCACTTTCTCCAAGGGTAAGGGATGCTTTTGTGCAGCCCACACACAGCTTCTTCTAATGATGCCCACAGCTGGGAAGCAGAAGTGCTGTTATTCAGCAAGGTGACCCTGCCAAACCCACTGCCAAATGAACAACTTTTGTTCCTTTAAGAACAAGTTCAAGTTATTGAGGGAAAAAAAAAAAAAACAAACCAACTTCCTGAGACCACTGAAGTCAGAGAAAAGACTCCTATTTGTATCACTGAGTCTTGGACCAAAACACCTCAGAGGTCTCAGTCTCCATATGCAAACCATGCCTTTACTATAAGTGTAATGTGTACATATGTATGCAAACCATCCCTGGCTACATCTGAGATTTAACTATTTTTAGCGTTTCCTCCTGTTTTAATGTCTTCAGCAGTTGAAACATTTGCAAGAAGGAAACCATCCAAAAGAATTGGCAGTACCTGCAAGTGTATTTGCATAGTCAGGACTCCCAGAAAAAAAATACTCAGCATTCTGTATACATTTCATCATGAAAATCTGAATAAATTCTTATGTGAAAATCTGTTGTAGCAATAGCAAGAACCTATGTCACCAACTATGTCACTGTGTCAACTTGTGGCCTAAAGAGCAAAGGCAGCTAACCCTTTAGGTAGTAATTCCAAAAGTACCTGCTTTACAGAACTGGTCTCTACCCCACAGTATTCCAGGGGTGCTAAGTGGTCACAGTACTGGTTTGAGAGAGAAAACCATGGTGAAAGGCTCAGCAGTGCATCTTACTTTTTTGCTGAACTTTGATCACCATTGTAAAGAGAATTGGGAATTTTTTGGTTCCAATTTTCAGCAAACCTCTTACCCTGCATCAACCACTGTATTTATGAAGAGAGAGATGAAAGAAAAGTCATTAAATATTTCTAAAATAATTCTGACTACGCTTCTTGTTGCAAGTGGTCTGCTTCTTACACTGGTACTAAAATTTTCTGTGCGGAAATGATAAAAATTCAATTTTTTTCCCCAGAAATTTGCTTAAGAAAGTGTTGGTGATCAGGATCATAGAGCACAGTTGCAGTTTTAGAAAGGTATTTAGAACATGAGGTCTACTCAATGGGTTTTCCAAGACACGTGTTGGGTACAATAGTCTGAATTTCCAAAAAAACAACCAAAAGGAAACCCATCACAAAAGTTCCATCTAATTCTTAAAGCCTAAGTCCTAGCATATAACTTCATGAAATGGATTTTAATCAGATACAATGCACTGCATATTTGAGCACATAATCTGCTTTAAGGTATTTCTGCAGTAAACCACCATATTCAAGTGCAATGACTGGCATTTCTGTAACTGCAAAAAGAACGGATAACACTGACTGGAAATACATATACAGCATTTCTCCAGTTTCATCACATAAGTTCCATTTTTATATTACAATCTTCCATGGACTGGGCACATTTCAAAGACCACAATTAAATGTCCTGTCTCAGTAGCAGCAAACAGAAATGGGAACCCTTCCAGAGAACAGGTAAGCCAGATACCCAGGTATTTCCTAACTGCTCCAAATGACTCTGACTGGCCCATACCTGGCCATCTACTATCTCAAGCTTTTGAGAAGAAAGGTGTTTGTTTAAATTAAAAGCAAAGAAATGCATAGAGTTCATGATAAAATGTAAGAGGAATGTCTATATCTGATACTTGCAGGTATTTCTCTTCAATCACAAACTATAAAGATTATCAGCTACATGTTTTAAAAGCTTAGTCTTTTGTGCAGAAACATGAGCTGGCAAAGGATTCTTAACATTACTAACATTGAAAGTCAGACAATAAGAAGCTCAACTCACAAAAAATCCCAACACCCACCACAACAAAAATCCAAACCCACATCCCACACTAATCAAGATATTTCTTCTGAGCAGAGCAGCAAGGAAACAATAGGTCAGAGACTTGGTTACACTAGGGTGACATTAAGGATGGCTGCTAACATCATTATTAAACAAAAATGTCAGCCATATATTTGAACTTTATAGTAAAAGGAGTTTAAATATCAAAGGCCACAACGTTTTAGAATCCAAAATTATTTTCTTAAGTAAAGGAAGAATTATTGCAATTTGAAACCAATATAAAATTATGAGAATAACAATAAAGTTATTTTTAAAAAAAACCCCAAACCAAACCAACAAACTCTGGAGAGAAAAACAATTAATGCTGTTTAAATGGCTTCTTGTTTGAGGCAACAACTTAACTACAACTGGGAATGAAAAAAATATAAGTAGCAGCTCCTTTCAGTAAATAGACTTAAATCACTAAAATAGTTTGATAGCCTAAAATTGATGCCTCCATAGATCTCAAACAAACCTAGCAATTTCTTTTCTTGCACTAGACTCTAATTATTATTACAATGGAAAATTTCAAGATACTGCATAAAAACAGATCTGCATTCAGGAATGCCTGAAAGTCGAATAAACAGAAATGCTGTATCTTTAGTGGGGGGTTTAGATAAACCATGAGTTTAGAGAACAGTGAGCTTAAATTCAATGCATGTCTTAACACAAATTAGTTTTCAGTTGTGGACAACAGCTGATACCAGGAAATTCTGTATTATGACATTGATTCTTTTATTAGCTTAGCAGGATACTACCACAGCAATTTATAAAAATGGATCAACATTCTAAATCCATAATGGT
>VZTN01030217.1:244489-281717 GCA_013400515.1 Erpornis zantholeuca | reverse complement strand
CTGACTCCCAGAGAAATTCAGTTTAGTAGGGACCTCAAAAGGTCGCCAGACCAGCTCCAGATCAGAGCAGGATTAGTGAGGAGATCAGAGCAGGTTACCCAGTCAGGGCTGTATCTTGCCAAGTCCAAGGCTGGAGGATGCTGAAGCTGCCCTGGCAGCTGAGCTGATGCTCACCTGTTCTATAGTCATCAGGTAGTTGCACAGAATCATGCAAGGTTAACCTTTAACTAATGGGACACCTGACGTCTGTTCCCTCCAACAAGGCAGGAAATCTGATGCTTTGGTGTCCTTTTTTCCTTTCCAACTGCTGAACATACATGACTTACAGACTATCCCCAAACTATGATCAAACCTCCAGAGAGAGCACACACATTTGAACAAATAATTCCCCACTATACAAACACTGTATCTGTGCTCAATTTGATAGAACAATCATGAATAAAGTACTCAACCTATCAAGTAATCAGACATAAAAAGCCAAATATTCTGCCAACCACGCCCAGCACAGCTCTTGTGCCAGGGCTCAGACTTCCAATTAAAACAATGATATTTATGGGAGTGTTCGTTTACAAGTTTGCAAGGCTGTATTTAAAACAATTTTTAAGACTAAAGATGTCTAAAGATACAAACTTTTTTTAAAAAACAACTATTTTTACAATATAAAAAGCTGTAACAACACATTGTTGGAAAGCTTGAGAAATTCCAGTAACAATTTCTTAAATGTCCCACGCCTTTTTTCAAACTGTAGAGAGTTCCATTAGAATGGGCACAAGCAGCAGAAATCAAGATGGAAACATTTGGTTCTGGCATATGTTTATGGCTTCACCACACTCCATTTGAACTGACATTTTCATTGAAAGATTACACTCCAAATAAATATTTTAAAAGAAAGGTAAAAGATATTCCTCTACTGAAAGTCACACTTTTCTTAATTGTTCTTATCCCTATTTAAGAAAAAAAATTGAATTTTTTCTTCTGCATTCACTTTAATAAAATGAGCTATCTTTAATTGGCTAAAAACTTGCTGGAATGGGCTGAATTTCTATATGCAAGACTTACCTGAATTTTAAAAATATAAGTGTTTCTTACACAGATTTTTTAATTTCAACAAAATTATATACCTGCACAGGCTTGCATGATCCTTTTCAGAGGTCCCATAGTGTACATCAATCCAACAAGAATCCCTGCCAGATGCCCAGCAAAAGAAGTCCTAGAAAATAAAAAAAATCTTGTGAGTAATGGAAAGGGAGACTTTTTTCATAGGGATACAAAAGGGAAAGTGCAGAATTTGTTGTAAAGAGGAAGTCCCTGAGACTTCCCTGAGAAAGTCCTTAAGTGACACCAAGCACAGAGAAATTACCTGTAAGCAGGTAATTTCAAGTATAATGCCAAGTATTTTTGTAACTACCTTAAAACTGGGAGGAATACACAGTTACAGAAAAGTATTTAACAAATATCCTGAAGAAACTAATTGGAGAGATCATTTTAATTGCCCATTTAAAGGACAAAACATGCTTTCTCTATAAGCATTTAAAGACCTACCAAATGAGTAAACTAGTTTTAAGCTTTAAAAAAGTAACTTACATTTTAATGTCTGGGAAGATCTTACCAAAACCATTTCCAGGTCTGAGTGAAAGCACAAACACAGTACTTGCTAGTGCACTATCAGTGCAATCCTACAATTAGTCTGAGATAAGCATGAATGCAGATCCACTGCAATCTTTGTAATAAACTGTTTTCAAAATTGAGAGAACAATTGAAATGCTGAGATCCAAATTCTTTTCTATGCATACCAACAATTTATCTGAAAAATATCATTACCATTTGTATACAGAATGAAAAGGCTCTGGAGTCTTTTGAGAAATCAACCCAGAAGCACATGTTTATGGTAAAAAAGATTTGCTCCACTTATTGCCATGACTGTGGGGTACTCTATAAATTCAAAAATCAGTTTTCAGCATTCAAATTAAAGAGTTAAACTCTTTTAGGTTTTAACAGATTTAAACAGAAACTAAGAGAAAATCTTCTGAATTTAAGCAGGTGTAAACACTAGCTGCAAAATTTTCATCTCTATTATGAAGTTACAGAAGCCAATACACTAAACATTAAAATTTCCTAGTATGTGCAATTGGAAATAACTCATTTATCCTGGTTGTCCAAAAATTTAGATAGTAAGAGCTAAAATTAGCCTTTTTTCCTTTATAAAGCAGAAATGAATTTTATTTATCTGTTTATTGTACGAAGGGTAATGTTTGCATCAATTTTTACATTCAGGTCAGCGATCTGCAGGCGTTAAACAGATGATGGCACAAGTGCTCAAGCCAAGACAACTTCCAGGCATCAGTGGTAAAAGGAGACAGGAAAATGCACATATCACTAGAGGGAGGTAAAGACCAAATCTAAATTCACTCTTTTGCCACCTACTTAGCCACAAACTTGTATCCTGCCCTGGAGAGCTGCAGTTCTCTCTCATCAGAAACTAACAGCTCTTATAAGAGTAACACATAAATGCTGATGTGATTATTTATAGTTAAAAGGTGGTTACCAAAACAAAGTATCTGTAAGGAACTAATTTTCCAAATAGATTTTTCTGGAACAGATGTTCCAAATTTATAAAAAACGCATGCCTGACCTAGAAAACATCTGACCTTAGAAAATCAAAAATACTTAAAAATCACCTACTCTAGAAATCACCAATATGATATTGATTCACCTCAGCTATCTGCCCAATTCTGGAAGAGGCACAGATTAAACAAAAAGTAACTTTACACATATATGTTCTTCCATTAAGCAAATAATCCCAAGGACTACTAAGCAAAGCCTACATCTCAATATCCTTACTTTATGGAAGGGGAAGGTGAGAAGGATACTGAACGGACTTTAAAATTTTTCCAAAACAAAAACACTAATGAGAAAGAAAATAATTAGACACCAGTAAACTCCTAAATCCTCTCCTAGCACACAAATCAAAGTTTTCAAGAGGCTCATTATTACTTTTGGATCTTTCATTGGTTATGGATTCTCAGGTGAACCTGATACATCAGTTCATTCAATAAGGCAGGTCCAAATTTACTGCATGGCTTTCTGACTGGACAGAGTTCTGCTCCAATTACTGACCTCTTATCTACCCAAAACTAAATTATGCAACTTGGTCTACCAAAGGAAGCAGTTAAACACTTCAAATATGACAACTTGTCCTGAGCACGCAGATGATCATGTAAGAGCAATGCTGTGAGAGCTACAATTGCCAATTGCAAGGCAGTTGGCAGTTACTAATTAAACATTTTGTGTTCTAGGACATGAATTTCTGGAGATCACTACTTGTTTTCTGTAGCCCCCATTATCATTTAAGAGTTCTGTGCTGTGAAACTGCCCTCTGTAGAGGTCACTGTAGAGATTTAGATGGGGCAGCAATCTCAACTTCCATGAAATTATGAAACATTTTTTGATATTTTTTCTGGACTTTCTATTCACTCTCTATTGAAAGACATCTCTACAGTAATGCAACTGAAAAAGAACAGCACCCAATCTCTGAAACCATGTTTTCCCTCTACCATAAACAGTATAATATGGTTTTACTTCATATGTTACACTCTTTCACTATTCTTATTAAACAATATTGTTAAACACATCACCAAATAAAAACTATATTCAGCTAGAACAACAGTTTACATTTTTCAGAAAAATGCTTTTAATCCCCTGAAAGCTTTAGTTTTGTATTTGTAGCAATGTCATGCAGCTCAGAAATAAAATTGCATTTGGACAGAGCATTCTTCTGTCTTTAATCCTTGCTGCAGTCAATTGAGCAGCCAGGCATAAAGCAATAAAACCAGTGTTTAACCTAAGCAATATTTGAATTTTCCTCCTGCTCTAGGAAATCTATCTCTATATCATAGTATCTGACAAGGAACATCTCAGTATTGCTGAGCTCTTTTTTTTAATCTCTCTGAAAAGTGGGAAATTGTATATAAACTGTGATTTGCTAGTTCATAGGTTTTGTGACAGTACTTTGCACATATTCTCCAGTGTGATGCACAGTTACAAAATATTACACAGGAAAAGAACTGATGTGCAAATAGGATAACAAAAATCAATTGTCAAAGAACAGCAAGGCCCTGTTCTCAACAGAGGTAGGGGCAGATGAACTGTTCTGGCACAGAGCACACAGGGAAACTGAGGGAGATGACCAGCAGCACAGTGCCACTGAAAAGAATATGCACAATACTGGATGATAATTTTATCATAAATTAGAAGTGAGTAGCCAGAGCAGGCTAGGACAGAAATGGCAAGTGAACAGCAGAATGCTGCTCAGCTAACGAAGCCCTTGGCACTATGGTGTAGCAGTTTAGTCACCTCATTTTCCTTGTCCATCAGCTTTTGTTATCTTCCCTGAAATACTCAGTAACACCTTCTGGGAAGAGTACTGAAGTTTCTTATTCAGAGATGTACTCAAAATAGAGGTTTTTAAGGAAAAAGCAGACTGCATCCCCAACACTGCACTGGGATACCAACTAACACTACTCACACTTCATGATACATTTCAAACTACTCCAGAGAGCCCAAATCTCCTTTCTCTGAAACATTAAATGCACTTACCCTGGGGAGATTAAATGAATAGCCACCAGCTCCACCCAACAAGCATATTTACTGGATATGGGCAATCCAAAGACACTGCTCACTCTTCCTGGATTATAATGGTTGTTTAGAACTTTCAAAGCAAACAAAACTCCTGAAAACAAGAAGAAATCACATGAAGACAGAAGTACTTGTACACAAATAATAAAGAAATGCAAACAATTTGAAGTACCATGCAGTTTCAAAGCACTATGAAACATACTGCTGCATGCCAGAACAATAGTTGTTTTTTCAGTGATACTTTTCAATGACTTAAAAAAAAAGGACATAAAAATTACATATTTGTGTAACAGCCAAATCTAAGTTGCTTTTTAATGTGCCTGCTCACTGTAACTATTCGGGTATCCAAAACTATACAAACATAATTTAAAAATGGGAGTTCTACTTGAAATAATTGACAAAATTAGTGAACTCAAAAAAATGTTCTGTGAGTTGAGAAAAGCCACCACCAAAAACAAGACAAACAAAGATGTGTAAAGCTCAACACTAGGTTCAAATTCTGAATTAATGGAAAATAATCTTACACATACTCCAGTATCACTTGGTTCTGAAAAAAAACAAACCACCTTTAATCACAGTAAATAATTATTCATTTCTAACTGACTGCAACTGTTTTATCCAGCAGCCACCAGGTGATATGATGGAATGCATTCAGAGAATTTATTGGAAGTGTTATGAAAAAGTTCCTCTCAAGAGAAAGCTCACAGTGGTCTGAAAAAAACCTTGAAAAATGAACAAGTAAAAGTGTAGACATGGACATATCAAGGCTGGCACAAGCAGCCAAACCCTTCAAGCAAAGATGCTGCACTCAGGGCCTCTACAGCCCCCCAGAAAGGCTGGCATTAGAACTTGTCTAACGTCTTGTTACCAAAGGGGAGTGACCAGAAAATATCTGGTGGTCCAAAGGAGCAACTCCGAGGATGTTCCAACTCATACCAACCAGAATATTGCAAGGAATCCTCAGAGGTATTGAAGCAGCTTTTTTAGAGGCTGAAAAAGAAGGCTTGGCTTCTAAGGCTAGGTCCCAGTGACAGCAAGGAAATCCCCTACTTATTCAGAAAAGCAGGGCTACTTTTCCACTTGACTGCAGACTTTTTTAAAGAGAAGGAGTTTATTGACTTGAAACCAATCTCCTAAAGGAGAAGACAAGAAAATTACTGGAAAGAAGATGACCAAAATCAGGTGTCTGGATGTTGCTAGCAGAAGGAAATCTACAGGAGCCTCTCCAAAGAGAGGCATGAGTAATTTTAAACTGATCAGCTTTTCTAGAAGCCACCTGATGAGCATTATTGACATCAGCATATTAGGAATTCAGACTTCAATTAACCAGTGATATTACACAGAAAACACAATTCCACCAGGATGAGAATATTTTCATGTTCTCAGCTAAAGCCCCGGTCAGTCACAAGAACATGAACTGAATTACATAACATTCATACCCAGATGCTTTAAATTGAAAAATAGGATAACCTTACTGACATGACAATCATACATATATACAGATGTACACCTATCCACTTTCTGCAATTAACAGTAATTGTTATATAGCAACTATACATACTAATTTTACAGATATAAATTGGACCAACTCTGTGTCTTACCTGAAAAACCTACTCCACAATTCATTTCATAAGAAGGATCATCCAGAATTATCACAAGCAGGAGTTCCAGCACCATGTAAACTACTCCAATCAATAGTGAAAATACTGCAATTATGTAGGCAAACCATATGCTCTTAAGCTTTCTTTCCAGCATTATGCCCTTCCAAAGCATGGAGATCATGTTATAATACAAATGCCAATCATCTGCATGGTGGAAAGGAGCAAGCAGCAAACGCTGCCAGTTCTTTCTGTGGACAGCTTCATTTACACTGAGACACACTTCAGACAGTGGCCTCACAGGATTCAGAAAGAGAAAAATATTCAGCACAAGTACCCCAAGGGTAACAGAAGGAATGTTCTGAAGTCCCACTTGAGAAATTTGATAAAGCAGCAAAAGCAGTCCAGCACTGACTCCTCTCTGCCTTCGTTCCATTATTACTTCTTATTCAAAGAAATGTGAAGATTATTCTGATTTGCAGTCTTCTGTTCAACTTCAAAACCATACAAAGTTTTGGAAATTCTGAAAGAAAGAAGATAACTTGTTATATACATGTAGGGGTGTTTTAACGCTCATCACTGTTTTTTGGGGTTTTTTAACAAAACAAAAATTCATCAAGATAATCTCAACCTTTTATATATTGGAACAAAAATTCAAGTAAGGAAAAGAAATCAGAATTTGTAAACTGAAGTAAAACACAAATAAAAGACTTATACAGATAATCCAGACAAGCAGTGTGAGAAAAAGCAGTCTGCAACCTCTCTTTCACATCCCTGGACAGGCTTTACTCAGTCCATAAAATAGCTGGGTGTTCTAGACATGTTCTCATTAACCCTGATTCACTCAAAGGAAAACAGTTTAAAATTCTACTCTAGAGTCTGAGTTTCCAGGATTCCTATTTTTGCTACATATTTAAATTTTTTAAATGATGATTTTCCCAACTTTTGCAAATATTCAAACCAAGCAAAGCTTGAAAACTAAAAGTTACAATTTCAAAAAAGTAACAGATACACAACTAAGTACTTCCACATGCAGTTTGAAAATTGCTACTGCTTTCCTAGAGATTGGGATAAAGAGTTTAGTTTAGAAGTATGCGACAGAGAAAACTATAGGAGAAAATCATATACAAAACCAGCATATAAAAATTTGAAGACTTATAACAAAATTTTCATCTCTGCTTTATTTATGCCAGAAAATAACAGGATTAAAGAGAGCTACAGAAATAGATGAGGCTAGAAACAGTGCTACTCTGACAGGAACTGCCAAGAGAGGAGGGAGGAAGCTGCACTGGACAACACACCACAGGGGGATGTGGAGTTTCCAGAGCGTGGAATCACCTGTAGAAGACAGGAGAGACCCAGGACTTCAAGCTGGTTCCAAGGGCTACCCCAACTAGGCCAGTCCTACTTTTACTTCTGAAAACTCTGCAAGGTGGCCCAACAATAGCACAGCCTCTCCTCCCCTCCAGGGTGCCCCTTCGTTGCAGAACTACTGAAGATACACAACACATTATTCCATGCACAAGTATCAGTTATGTAGAACCAGCAAAACACAATTACTCTTCAAAACTTTGCCACCAGGTTTCAAATGAAACGACCTGAAATACTGAGATATATATACAAAATTCTCAACACCCCATTAACCCTCTATCACTATACACAAAATAGTTAAAGTTGATAATATATTCATTTTTTATTTAAATGCCCTTCCAATTCATTGCATTAAATGATACCTCTTCAACTTTTTCATTAGACAAACAAGCAACAATCTACTTCTTCTAGAGGACAGGAGGAAAAATTAGACATAAAGGACAGCTCAAGATGCAAAATTTAACCTTCCCCATTATGTCTGTAATGATTGACCAAGTTTCACATTTCTACAGAGCATTGCTATGCCTGCAAACACTTTACTAAACATTTTTATTTGGGTATTCAGAGTATTCTTCATCATTTGATTTGGCTGCATTCCATGAAGTTGGCAAATACAGGGAAAAGAAGGAAAGCACCTCTGGATGATGTTAGCCTGCAACAGCAAAGGGACCTGGGAGACCTGCCCAGGGTGGAACATCAAAGATGACCAGGTAGGGGTTAGCCTGCCTTCTCTGCTTGTCCTGCAATAAGAGGAACATATAAAATGCCTTTGCTATGTTACAATGAAAGTCACTGCATTTTCCCCACATTATCTTGGAGATGCTACATAATGCCTGAGCCTTGTCCAAAACAGAGTGAAAATAAGAGAAATGTGTTTTATACCAGGCCTCTTGAACATCTAACTTCCTACACTGGTGCCTTCCAAATCCGGTTTCTAACGATCACAATTTAATTCCAGAGACCACAGCTGTAGCCCTGACAAAGCTCAAATGAACCAACCTGTTAAAGTGTAAATTGATCATTGCAGGTAATTAACATTGTCAGTCTTTGACTTTAACATCAACATTAAAGAAAATACTTAGTTAATCACAAGTTTAATCAATATCCTTCTCTTTTTCCACACTACTTGCTCTGATATCAGGCAGACCAACATCCCCAAATATTCTTTTAATCTTCTGCTTTTCTTGTGGCACTGACACAGTTACATCTTTTTTATCACAAAACAGTAGACACAAAAACTGTTAGAATTTAAAAGTGAACATCTTTTAAATGCAAAGTTATATGGAAAGTGCAAAATCTTGCCATACCATTTTGTTCAAATAGACTACAAATAGTCTCGTGTTTTAAAGTTTCCATCTCTGCCTCTGATACCCTTACATTTCCAATTTAAGTACTTTTAACACCCATACACCTAAGAAAATAAATCCTCATCCAGCACACATCCAGGCAATAATAATGGAACAGGACTGGGAATGCTTTCCACCATGATTACAGCAGTGCTAGTTATCATAAACCATTCCCATTACTGGGAGCAATGAAAAACATCAACCAAAACACATTATGTGTTTGAGTCGAATGGAAAAAGATATAAGAAAGGAAACACTAGCTATTTGAGAGCCTTCTGGAATGCAACTCCTGTTAAACATATAGAGCTTTCAACTGTTTGAACATTCCTCCTCAGCCTCTACTCTGTTTATTAAAAGTCAAATGAGGCTTGAAACAATGAAGCACTTTTTCCTTTTTCTTTTTTTTGAAAACATGCCACCCACTTCAAAATGTACAAATTTCCAGAACAGACTTGAAATGGACAATTGTCCTGCATCCAGGCTGCCACGTGTCCGCATTTTTGTCACCTACTCAAGATAAATGTCTGAACTAAATATTCTTGGAATTTTTTTTGTTTGTTTTGTACTAACCAAGTAAAAAGCATTTAAACTTTTATTTTTACTGTGACAACCCCCCTCACTCACTTGATAACCCTAAAATATTATGACTTCACATTGCTAAAAAACTCATGTAATACAGTAAATATTTTAGTAAATACCAGTTAAAGTTAAATGTTCTACTGTCTTTTCCTATTGCTGTAATTTGAATTTAGAGGTAAAGAATCTCCCTGTACCCTTGCTCCCCCCAAAACAGACATAACTACCCTGAAATTCTGATTAAGTTTATGCAAAATCAAGCACACTCTGGAAAAAAATTCTGCATTCAGCCTACATGTCCAGATTAGAGCTAGACCAACGTCAAAACCACTTGAAACATAAAGGGTGAGTATCAGATCCTAAGCACAAACCATTCCACAATACAGATAAGCCTCAACAGGCCCACACTACTTGTCTGTGAAGATACCAGTCTCAGGATACAAAGGCTTCTCCAGGTAAAGACAGAAACAGTTTTCAAGGCAAAAAAGGATGGCAAAGGAAGCAGGAACAAACTGTAAACACTTTTACTGTGGCCCTCAAACCTTGGAACAGGGTGGGGGAAAAGGCCTAACAGAAAAAAACAAAAACAAAAAAACAAAACAAAAACCCAAACCAAACAAAAAAAAAAAAAAACCCAAACAAAACAAAAAAAAAAAAAAAAAACCAAAAAAAAAAACACCAAAAAAACCCCAAAACCCAACAATTCAAGGGAAAAAAACCCTAAAAATTTAAAAGATAGTAAATCAATGAATCATCATGTTTATATTCAATAAGTATGCAAGGTGTCAGCTAAAATAAGCTCTGAAATGTACAGTCAATTACATAGTTCATAACAAAGACAAGGTTCTGACAAGAACAAGGTTTTTATGGAGTAACTACAAAATTAGTTACTCCATAAAAAACAACTTCTGGATTCATCAAATGTGCCTTTAAAGGGCTTTCCTTCACAAAAGAATACTGAATGGTTTACTGAAAATACACAGCATTTTAGAATTTGGTGAGAGAAGTCACCCATCTGTAATAGAAACGTTTTAAAACTATTTAAGTCAATAACTCCCTTGCTGAGACAGTATGAAGTTAAATATCCCTGTTAAATGACTTCATAAATGGCTATATCACAGTCTTTTTTTATTATGCAACATCTTAAATTTCATTCAAAGTTTTCTGTGAGAATAAGGTTCTTCTGCCTCTTGTATCTGCTTCAGCATGAAAACTGAAAATCTTTTCTAGATTTTTAATCCTCTTAAGTACCACTAAAAGAGGAAGTCCTTAACAGAATAGGCTTTTAAACTAAAAACTTCAACTTAAAAATGAAAATTGTGTTCTGAAGGGTGTAACAATTATTACTCATGATAAAATATACAAATGTTAAACAATACATGCCAAGAATCATTTTGGCCACCTTATCTCAAAATAAATGAGACAGCTTTCACAGGAAAGAACCCAAGGGACTAGGTCAAATCTCTCTCATAACAGACAGTAATTAGTAACTGCCTCTCAAAACACCAGGATACATCTACACTAATTGAAGTCGGAGAAGTAAAGCAGTCATAAATATTTAATATCACTGCACTTGTAAAGGTACGGGGATGCCACAGCTTAAAATAAAAATACTTCAAAACAATAGCAAACTTCAGATTAGGCCACAGCTGAGTTTTAACTTCACAGATGTTAAACTCTAATTAGGCTCAGGGATTTGGGGTTGGTTTGTGGGGGTTTTTTTTCCACTTGATTGCAATTGTTACACTTGTGTAATCACACTATAAGAGCATCCCCCCTTATAATAAGAATTTTATAATATTATTAAAAATGAAACCATCAAAGATTGCTGGACTCCACTTCAGAAGTGTGAAGCACAACTCTTACAATTTTAGCATTCCTTGGCAGATTTGAGGGAAAATTTATCTGCAGTGTGTAGGAGAAAGGAAGAATGGGAAATCTACTTTTTGAAGAAATCAGTTTTAAATAACATTGGTTAAATCTACGAACAATTCAGAAACATATGCTTTCCAGCATTAGTGTTATACTACTGCTGTCAACACCTTCAATCTATGTCAATAAAAAAAGCAGTTCCAGGAAGAACATCACTGTGCTATTTCAGGAAATCAAACCAGCTCAGGTATTGTTAATTACATTTCATAGACACCTGTATTACTTAAACTTGGTCTTTTAACAACTGTAAGAAAGCTTACCAAATACAGCCAAGATACACTCGACATTGGTTCTTCTTTGATACAGGTGCAAGTAATTTGCAGTATTTGGGGGTAGGCTTTTTCGATTCGTAGTTTTAACAAAGGAAGAGACATAATTCTGGGCAGTTACTAATTTCTGAAGTAAGTTATTTATGGAATTTGTTAAAAACACCACTTTAGAAAATGGGGTAAATGAAAGCAATAAAGGCAAACCGCGGAGGCTGTGAGGAGCACGGCACATGTGCGGGTGTGGCTGAGGATAAGCCCCGCGGGTTCCTGACGCTCGGCCGCTGCCGCGCACCGAAGGCGCTCCCAAGAAGCGAGTCCCTCAGGCACGAGGGCGGGTGTGCGCACAGAGATAACGGCTGGGGAACACGGGGGACTCGACTTCTGAGGCCGCTCCACTTCCGTAATTCCCATCACCTCTCCTTGCGGCGGCGGGGAACGAGCTAAGCTCTGCGGAGGGAAATTTCCAACAGAACGCACCTTAAGGGCAGCTTACCCAGCCCAGACCCCGCTTGTCGGGGCTTGCACCGGGCATCCCCGGGCGGGGCCGCGCCCCTCACAGCCGGGGGCCGCTCCCCGCCGGGAGGCGGCGGCAAAGGCAAGAGAGGAGGGCAGGAGAGCAGAATAAGACAGCACGGCCGGAGGAGGAGCCGCCGCGCAGGGACGGGGAGGAGGCGGAGGTAGCGGCGGCGGCGGCGACTCCAGCTCCAGCATTCCCCCCTCCCTGCACTCACGTTCTCCAGCGGCGGCATCACCCGGGCCCTCGCGCCGCCCCACGTGACCCAAGGCCGCCACTNGCCGCGCCGCCAGGGGCGCGCTGCGCAGGAGGGCTGAGGGCGGAGGCGGGAAAGCTGAGGCGGCGTCCCGGGGCGGGTATCGGTCACTGACACTGCCTACTATTAAAATACATAACCAGGTTTCCTTTGAAAGGTTTTTACTGTACATGCAAAACAGTAACTCGTTCTGTAAGTTTTGTAGTTCAAGGACTTTTTTTTTTTTTTTTTTGCAAGCTATTAGATGAAGACATTGCAGAATCACAGAATCAACAAAGTTGGAAAAGACCTTAGAGATTACCAAATCCACCCTACGACTAAACACTACCGTGTTAAAGAGACCATGGCACTCAGTGCCACATCCAATCTTTTGTTAAGCATCTCTAGGGACGGTGACTCCATCTTCCTTGGCAGCCCGTTCCACTTTGTAATCATCCTTTCTTTGAAGAATTTCATCCTAATGTCTAACCTAAACCTCCCCTGGCGCAGCTAAAAACTCTATTAGTTTCACTTGTGTAGAGTACTAGTCATTGGTGTCACTGTATTGTTCCCCAAATTTGACACAGATATCCAGGCTGTGAGCTTCGTTATTAATATTCAGTAGGGAATACACTGAGCAAATTATAAATGCCTGAAATAATAGGTTCTCATAGAAATGTTGGCAAGCTGATGGTGCAAATATGTGACTAAAAATGAATCATAGAAAACCCGTAGCCAAAGCTACATGTAAACCGCCTGATTTTGTTGTCATTTATGTGGCACTCAGGTTTCATAGAACATTTTGGCAACTCATACAAGTATGTCATAGAATTTATAAGAAAATTGCATTCTGCCCTTCCAAAAACAGCACACAGCTCAGCAGACTGGCAGGCATGAAAGGGGCTGAATTCCTAGAAATAGGGTGGAGATCAAGTTAAAGGAGCAGGCTTTGCCAAAACAAGCAACTTCAGCATAGTCCTCGCTTCCAAGAACGAACAGGAGCCAAAAGAGGCGGGCAAGGCTCAGTGTGTGCCACCATTTAGACACGTTACCTTAAGCTCCTTACTTTTGGCACATTTAGATCTGTTACCTCAATTAATGCTGATCATAATAATTCATAGAAATCACAGGATGTGGGAGTTAAAAGTGCCTGAACTGATAGATTTTCTATCATACACCAGGTTTTCTACATTTGGCACCTTTTCCTGTAACAGCATACTCCATTTTCAGGCAATCATAACTTCAGTCCATAATTCTTAAAGATGCCTTATTTATTGGCTCAATAGAGGCCCAGATCTTATTACTGGATGTGCAAGTCCTGAGGTTGTGGTTCCATTCTGGGACCTAGAAGATCATAGTTCCCTTTGTGGGTCAATCTGAGCAATCATATATTACTATTCTCTCTTTTCAGATCCATAATGATATGGCAGGGATAACAAGTCACAGGAACAATGGGAAATGAATAATGTGTTCTAGTGCTGTAATTAATGGGCCACATATGTAGCTAGGTTTAAAAAAACAACCCACCATTGTTCTTGTACTCTTTACACAAGTGTGGGATTTTATATCCATTAAGTTCTTAAAAGTTGGGTTTTTTTTCCTTGTTCTACACAAATTTTACTAAAATCCCACCAGATCTTCTGGGTTATTTTAGACTTACATAAATAGCTGGTTAGAAGAAAAAAAGAAACACCTGCTGCTCTCTTTCTTTAATCTCATGCCACCATTCACCTTGTGGATTTCTAGTACTTTTTTGTCTGAATGTTAATTTTTCTTACCAATAAAATTGAATGAAATGAGAAACATATTGTTCACATATGTATATGTTCACATATTACAACTGGGTTTTTTTTACAAATTCTGAATTTTATATACGTGTGCCCTACAAGCTATTACTCAGCTTTCCTCAACATGAAAAATGTTCTTGAGTAAGAATAACTGAAGGCCTGACACATAAAAGGTTGGTTGAATTCATGTGAGAGAATATGCCTTTCCATTTAAGCAACTATTAACAGTATAGGTTCTGTTTCCTGGTTATGTCTGGCCTGATTAGAAAGAGAATTCAATACTTGGAAGGAAAATAAAGAAGAAAAAACCAAAACCATCATTTTCATAACCCGTGTACTCTTGGTACAGGAGTGACGCATATGGTTAGAACTGCTTACGCCTTACTGCTAACTATATAATCCATGTAAATATTTATCATATAGCTATTATCAGTGTAAACATACAGCTTAGTCATATGTTGACCCATAATGAAAAAGTGACATTGAGATCTTTGCTTAATAGCGCAAGGTTTAAACATGTTTTAGAAGCAGTAGAGCAGATTTCAGAATACTCACTTTTTTGGAGGTTTATACTGAGGCTTTTCAACATGTAACAGTTGCAAAGGAAGATCCTGCTATGAATTCATGGATGCAAATTAAATCCATGTCTGAAGGATATTTTTCTAATTAATGCTGGGAATCTGATAGCAACACATTTGAAACACTGTTTATGTTAATCTTGAAGGAACTAGTTAGGACTAGCCTGCAAATGTAACAAGAATGTCAGAGTGTAGTTATGGTGAAGGAGCTGCGGCTTTCCTAGACTGTCAGTACGTGACAGTGTTTACAAATAGCAGAAGAAGAGAGAAGCAGTAACCCAGAATTTGATACACTGAATATTATGAGTCTGTCAAAAAATTAACAAAATACAGATGATCAAAGGATCAGTTTAAACATATTATTAGTTTATATATAGCAGTTGTACCACTGCTACCATTCTGGTTCTGAAAACAACATAATGCCATGGAAACTGTGGAGACAAGCCCTTCTGAGAGAGACAGATGGTAATAAGATCTGATAGCAAATGTTTTGTATGAATTCAGGGCTTACTCTTTCAGAGTCTTTGATCTGACATTAACTCTGTTTTTACTATGTAGTCCACCTCTACTAACTTCTCCTTTGCTGGCAGGTTACTTTCTCCAGTTCAGCTGCTAGCATCACTAACACAGTAACTTTATAATACAATATAGACAAATGGAGGGAAAATAGAAGTCCTTTCTCTCCTGCTTATAGAGATAAAACAGAATATATCCTGGAGGTTCTTGTTTTGTTCATATAGATGTTCCAGAAGACATAGATGAAACAACCAGATAGAAACTAAAGGAGTGTCTTGGTCTTTATGTGGGCTGGAAGAAACGGACCAACATCAAAAAGGTTTCCCAAGACTTACAGCCAAAGGCGTCTGATCAAATGATCAGTCACCTCCTGCTTATCCAGATACTTCCATACTGCAGTGAGACACTTCAGTTAAGCCAAAGCATTTTGAAAAAGCTCAAAAGCCTGAGCTGTTGCATGTAACCAGAAGAGAATGGAGTAGACTAAAAGGCAGTGATAAGGGAATGAATGTGTGAACTATGCCAAGAAGATGGTACCAGGCAATCCTTCTATGCAACTGAAGGGCTTTCTAAAAAACGTATCAAAAGCAAAGAGAATATAATGTGACATCACTGATGAAACAAACTATAATGTAAAAAGTTATTTTGTATGAAGTAACTAAAAGAGTAACTGTCAAAAGAGTTGCTGTCATCTAAATGAGATTTAAAAGCTATATATGCAAACATTTATTTTCATGTTGCTTGACCACAGGAATAACAGTTAAGAAGTTGTTACTCTACTTGTTACTAGTTGTTACTACTAATATTGTAGGCAGAAAATATTCTGTTGAATACAGTTTTTTGGGTTTTTTTTTCAATGGCAGCATACTTTATATCTCATCATTCACAGTTTATAAAAATCATGAAGTTAAAGTTTATTCTGCTGCTGGCAGAGATTTTTTCTTAATACTCTAGCTGTGAAAATTTTGTGATTATTTCCTATTTCTATAAGGCATTCACATAATGTTTTCCGTTATAGAAACATGGGTTTTGATCCAATTTTCTATGAAATTTGAACTACTTCATAACAAGGATGTGTCAGTATTCTGGTGACATTTGTGTTCTCCATTGGCCTGCAGGATGCCAGGACAGTGGAAGCAATGTCCTTCCCAAGGGAGATGAAATGTCAATTTACTGTGCTCCCAGGTTCCCAGATCTCAAAGTTGGGCTAATCCAGAAGCAATACCAGAGGGCTTTATCTGGCACTCCTTGTAAAGAAGGATTTGTCAAAGATAGTACAGTAATTTCACCAGAAATTACATTTAAGCCTCTTCTTGGAAGTCTTTTCTTGCTCTGCATTTTCTTCTGGATATATGAGTAGAATTCAGGCTCTGTATGTTTTTGGTTTTTATGCTAGCCTTGGTCCTACATCATATGTGTTCAAGCCTGACTCTTGTCCCCTGCAGAGATGCTGAGAGGCAGAGGCAGGGGTGAGGAAGCATTTGGAAGAGGGGCTGATAACAGCAGAAGACTCCTTCAAAAACTTTACTTCACAATTTGGTCTTATTATTTCCATTTTCATACAAAGAGGCAAGCTTTATTTCCCTTGGAAGTTTGAATCCCAGAAGTAGTGAGGAGACATAGTATGCCATAATATTAATAGTATCTGTAATATTGAAATGGGTGTTGATTATTTGTTTGGGGGTTTTGTTTGTTTGGTTGGTTTCAAATTCCTAAAGCTGTCTTTAACATATTAAGTTTTATTTAACAAAACTAAGCCTAATGAAGACAACTGTCACAGATCAGAGTGCATTGATAGGCCTTAATTAGGCCTTAACAGGCCCTGACCAGCCTCAGCTGGGTCCCCTCAGCCGCACTCCCTGCCCGTGGGTCCAGAGCCCTATTTAAGGTCATGCCGAGGACTTTGCTCCTTTCCTGAGCTGGCCCGGCCTGGGGCTGGTCTCCAGCTGTCCCTCAGCCTTGCTCTGGCCGTGGGCCCTTGGTTGATGGTTTTGTCTCCAAACAGCTGCATCCAGGTGCGAAGCCTGGTTTGACTTCCTGCCTCTGCCCTGCCTCCCCCTCGTGGGCTGCCTTGTGTTTTGGACTCTTGGCTGAACCAGCTGCTGCCCACGGACCTTCCCTGCCCCTTGCTCAGGTACCTTGGGGCTGGGTCTGCTTCACTCTGGAACAACCCAGAGTAAGGAAGGGGCAAATCCGATGTTCAAGGCAGTGAGTCTGAAAGTGGCAATTCAAAGCTGGTAAACTCTATTGAAGCATTATTTTTACCTTTTTCATTATTGGTTTTTATAGCATTCGGTAGAAATTACAAGGCTGCTGGAGAAAGTAATAAAGTAAAATAAATGACAAGCAAATTTGGTTTCTGAAGCACTTGAGCTTTTTTAGTGTAGAAAAAAAATGTGTGAGTTATAATCAAACTATATAAAACTACTGAATATCACCAAACCTGAGAGCTGATATTTTATTTCATCTCAGGAGAAATTTCACTCTAACCTGATAAAGGAGAATTTTCTGGCAAATACAATATATTGTATTTGGTCAGCTAGTATAGATGGGAAAAGCAGACTTGCCTTCAGGAGCCCAATGCTTTATTCAGATCTGAAATAGAAGCAGTGGTCTGCAAAGCTCAATAAAAATTGAGGTGTATTTTTTTTTTAACTGCCTTTAGAGCACTGGAACCTACTGATAGCAGCTGGTGGAAATAACTGGTGAGCCTGCTGGGGATGATGCTTTTTGCTGTGTATGTATAGGAAATAAGGCTCAATCTTTAGCTTGATTTCAAATAGCAGCTTTCACCCCCATTTTTGTGGTAGTGCTGCCGTGGCCATAATGATCGCCTCGGGACAAAGACAGATGTGGTGTTTGTTGTCAGACCAAGAAAAACAGGTGGAACCCTTCCTTCAGACCTGGAGCAGCAGCAGGAGATGGCTCCGTGCTGTCCTCCCATGACTGCTTGTCGTGACATGCAGCTGGGAAATGCTCTGACACGGTGCACTCACTGAGCAAACAGCTGCAACAGGTTGCTGTCTTACTACTCCAGTTTATTTTTCACTCTGCTGAAGATGATTGCCTGTCAGTACTCTGATGATAGAGTTTTCTAATCTTCTTTAAACAAAATCAGCGAGGTGCTTGGGATCGGGTTGAGGCTGTCTCCAGGGGCTGGGTGGGGCTGGAGCACGCAGGATTCACATCGTGCTCTGCTTGTGCTGAGAGCCAGCACCAGCTCCCAGCTAGAACACGTAACACAGCCCCGGGCTGCCCTGTCCCACAAGCCATCTCCACTGCAGGAATCACACACTTCAAAGGCCACCCCTGGAAACAGAGCAGAGGTCAGGGCAGAGGGCTTGAGATTGGCAAGGTATGAGCACCGACAAGGGCATAAAGATAATGCTCAGCCATCTGCAGGGGTGTTTATGCAAACTTTCTAGGACTTGTTCAGGTTTCTGGGGATCTTCCAGCTTTCTAGGTAGAAGGGCAAGTTTTTCAACCATTAGTTAGATGAACCCTCCCACTTCCCAGAGTCAAAGAATTCCCATGGGGATTGCCCTGGGGACCTCTTCCTCCTCTTCTAAAAACTTGGGAGAGTCTATTTGAAGCTTTTTCTTTCAGCAGCTTGCTAATGTGTATTTCTGCTACCTGTCACACTTATTTCAATTATTTATTCTGTGTTCAGATTTTGATCCATGTCCAATGAGCTGGAGAAATATATTTTTTAATTATTTTCCTTGTTCTCTTTACTGGCTTTCCATCTGTAATATAATGGTCTCTGGCAGCTTTCTGGGTTTTGGCACTGCAGTGTACCTAGATCAGTTACAACAAGGTGACTTGGCGTTCTATGCAGCCGCCTGTGAGGATTTTGCCAGGCCTTTGCTTGATTAATGAGCATTGGCCTACTCTTGAGATAAATTCATGCTGGATTTTTCCCAAGTGCTACAGAATGGGCACTCCAGGGAATTTAGTGGAAGAAATCTGTACTTGAAATGACTTTTCTTTGAGATCTGTTTACTTAATGATTGCTTGCTTGAAGGTAATACTACTGATAAGGAGGAAAAGCCTGTCAAAATTGTCAAGAGAAGAACATTCATTAGGTTTTTTTCCTCCTACTTGTGTATCACAACCAGTCCTCTCTTGGAGGAAAGATTATATGGCATACCCTATGCTGGGCTAAGTCCCCAATGTAGGTGGGAGCTCACAGGGTGTTCGTTTGCATCTGTGTGGTGCCTGTCAGCAGTGCCATTTGTACATCAGGGACTTGGCAGTGAGCAGTAGTCCCCCTCCTGCCCCTGCCAGAGCTACTTTCCTTTGTGATGACTGGTATATCCCTGTTGATATACCAGGTATGTGAGCATGTTTTAGTTGATTTCCTAGAAATCAATGTGTGGCAATTTTACCTGCATGCTGCTCCCCACCCCACTTCCCCCATAACTTCTGAATCAACTGACCAGTTTCAGTCTCCTCTGCCAGAAGAGGAGGAGACTTGTGGGCTGCAGCCCCACCACCTCCTGCAGCTGCCATCCGTGGTCAGCCTGCCCTGGTGAGAAGAGCTGCTCTATGCCACTGATGGGAATGGCCGGGGTGTGCTTGCCAGTCCTGGAGCTGAGCTCCAGTTCTGGAGACATGCAATTTTCTCTAAAGGGCCTGTCCAGCCCAGCACTGCTCATTTGCAGCTGTGCCTCCTCCAGAGCTGGGGCTGTGCAGCAGTGGGTTTGGGAGAAAACTCGTGAGCTTTACCTGCCCCTACCATGTGCTGGTTCTTTTCTAAACAGCAGGTCAAATAGGGCTGGGTGGGAGACTTCAGGGAGACTTTGAAACCATTGGGTTGGAAAGTGGACGTAGGGAACATGAGGGATACACAAGCATTGTGTAGGGTATGTACCAGGCAGCTGACAGTACTATGATTAAACCTGATATTTAGATCAGGCAATCAGGCTTCATTTTTCTGCTATTCACGACTTCTGCATTTATAAGGAGTTGGACAACTGTTTTGATGCACCATTGGGGGATGGGTGTTGAAGTACTTAGCAAAAAAAAACTCTACTGAGAATATAAACTGCACTATTTGAGTGCTTCTGTTGCTGTGGTCAGAGAAGTGTTTCTCTGAAGGAATCATATGTGATTCAGCAAATCCCAGGTTCATTTGCAGAAGAAATAAATGGATACGTGCACAAAAAGTCAATGTACTGAAATGGAAAAGCAACAGAAGACAAAACACAATATGTGTGTTTTTAGAGTATCTGTCAATCTAAAGTAATAAATAAATAAACAGAACCTTTTTAATTCATGCAAGTAACTCGCTTTCAGGGCTGAATTAACTAAAGCATATCCCTGTAAAATAACCCTCATTATATAAATCAGTGTGCTGATGGATTACTGATTTTGCAGCCAAAAAACCTCACCGCCATAGGTGTGAAGTTTCCCGATCATCTAATAAATTGATAACTTTGAAGCCTAGTTGTGACAATTTAAATGTCATCACTATTAAACAAGTTGCCAAAATGCAAACAACCATCCTAAGTCATTAAAATGTAATTATAAAGGACAGCTGGGTCTACTATCAATCTGGGCTGTGGGGACTCATAATGGGGAAAAATATGAAACTTTCACACAAACAGAATGAGATTGCTGTATGTGCCAACCTCAGCCTGCTCAGGAAGCAGGGGAAACGTGTGTTCTGTGCATACACAGTTACTGGGGCTCATGGAAGGCTTGCACTGATGAGATGGACATAGGAGTCATTGGCAGTGTCACATCCATCAAATGTCTTCACTGTCTCTTTGCCATATATGAGGAGTCCTTTTGCTTATTATCAGCATCTGCTTTGCTAATGAGAGGCAGATAGACTGGGTGGCAGCTACAGTCTAGCAGAAATGCCCGGGAGGTGGGACTAAATTTGCTCTAGTGTGGAATGGCAGCACAGGTGGTGTAATTGCTCTTCAGAGAACCAGGTGGACTCTAAGTGATAATGAAGGTTTGCTTTCTTGGCTGAGAGGAATAAAGGAAAAAGTGACTATAGGGCTTTGCAGGCATAGACCTGATGTGTTTATGAAAGCTGTGTTTAGCTATACTGATAACGAAGTTATTGAACTTTATTTTTTATGTTTATTATTTGCTTGATACTTTGATAAGGCCATGATGTGGGCAATGAGCCCAGTTCCTGCTCAAGGCTCGCAGCTCCTGCTACGTGTGGTATAGCTCAAAATTCACATTGGTTTCAGCTCCGTCCCAGTAGGTTCTATCTTTAATTCAGTGATGCAGCATGCAGTCGATGGGATTTACTGCTGATATGCACTGTGGAAAGGGTGGAACGAGCTAGAACTGTGATGCTGCTTCATTAAAATAGTAACACCAAAAGGAGGCCCTGCAGTCTTTTGGTGTTTTATTTATATGCATTATGGAGCTACAACAGCTGCTAGCTTCCATAATTAAGCCCCATTTTCCCTAAATGTGGTGGAAAGGGTAAAATGAGAAATGCTGATCACTGGTAAAATTCTAAAAGAAATCTCTTTTATGTAATGTAGCTTGATGCATGTAATAACTCAAGTATTGGATAGCTTCTTTTGAAGATTTTACAAATCTGAATAGATTAAAAAATATGTATGAATGCTACTGTATTATTTGAAATAGTGGAATTCTTTTTTCTTGTATGTCAGCCTATAGCACATTTTTCTCAAAATTGAGTGCAAATAATTGCAAGGTGTGTTCTAACTGGTTGGTGTTCCTAAAATATTTAGGTATCAAATTCATGTATCTTTTTTACTCATATGAAGTAAATTCTTGTGGTGCTTCAGGGCATTCATTGTACTGAAAAACTTCTCATTTATTCTCACTGAGAAATGTCTGCTATTGCATATGGGTGTTCACAAACCATTCATTTCCTTCCTTTTGTATACTTGGAAATGATCTAATAACTGGGTGTTCTCCTGTAATTATCTACCTTTCACTTTTGTAAATTGTAATTTTTGTTTGTTTTATAACGAGAATCAGTTGGTATGGAGCTTGGAAAAACATTTAAGATTATGAACTGTTTCTAATGAACAGATTGTTTTCTGATGCAAATGGAAAGCCAAGTTGAGAGAGATTTTTCTTTTTTTTATGCAGAAGGATGCAGCCTCTCAACAGGCTTTGTCCTTGTTTTTTGGCAGAATTGGATTCCCCCTCTTGAAAGCATAAACAAGCCTCAGCCTATCAACAGGAGAAATGGGACACCAACCTGCCAAACACAGAAAAATGAATAAATGGAAGAACAATAAAAGTCAGTAAAGGAGGAAATCTCATGTGGTGTGAATGATTTCCTATATAGTGTAAGCAAGTTTTTTCTGCTGTTTGTTTCACACTAAGGATGAATAAATTTTTGTCACCAATGCTGTTATGAAAAGCATGCAAATTTGAGAGATCACACTGGCTAATGGACAGAATAGTAATTTTGGAAGGAAAAATAAGCTTTCCTACAATTTTCATTCACTATCTCCCAATATGAGATGACAATTTACTGCAGGTTTAGAAAATTAAATGTTAGTTTTCCAGGTGTACTGAAGAGGTTTGGAAATTAACTTAGCAAAGGTGAAGATACATGGTATTTCTCAGTGCTCAGTGAGAGTCAGCAAGATGACATTGTAAAATATCCTTAGCAATAGGCAGTTAGAAAGTCTGCAGGGGATGAGGTCAAAGAAGGGTTAGCAGCTGACATCAAATCAGAAGCCAGATGTGCTGACCCTTAATCATAGGCTTTTGCAGGCTTTTTTTGTACTGCAATTCAGCATAACATTATTGAATTCACCTTTAGATTAAGCTGGTCTGCTTTGACATATACAAGCCCATATGCAAGTTAATGGCTGTGTCATCCACTTCATTATGCAAGCTTTGATAACAGAGCAGCGAGGTGACCTCTGCAAGGAATGCCACTTTTCAAGGTCCTTAACCATTTACATTTTCAGTGAACAGAAAGTGGCACTCCCCATTTAGGTCATGTTGGATTGTTAGTTTTGAGTATACAAATTAAAACTGGAAATAGTAACCTGCCACATCATTTTTCTTATTGCAAAATTACTTAAAACTATTTAATTCAGCACTGTTATGAAAATTACCTGCTTCTGTACCAGTGCAAAATTTTTGGTTTTGCAGAGGATGCCTTCTTAAGAGACAGTAGTTCCAGCAAAGGCATAGGTTAGTAAACTAAAACTAAACATGGTGGGAAATTTTTGAAGAACTAAAATGTCTAAAAAAAAACCCCTAAAAACCATTAAGGACTGGGAATGATAAGGCTGATGAAAATGTGTATGCAAATCCTAACTGTTCCATGTTGCTTTTATATGATTCTGCAGTCTTAGCTCATGAGATTATTCTGCATGGTATTTTTGCATTAGAACTGGAGTGAAAGAAGGCTTCCCATGGCACAGCTCCTGCTAGTTTCACAAATACTTTTGGGCTGCTAATATAAGCTTAAAATAACACTATATTGATGTAATGTTATCTTTATTCAGAGGCTGTGCTTCTGACTTGCTCACACAGTGCTTACTCAACAAACCGCACAGTAATCGGTAGTATTAAGGTCAATGGCAACAGATCTGTCTCTCACACTGTGCACTAGACATTTACTGAATACTGCGCCAGTAAACTCATTGCCAATTCCCCTGAAACTACTTACCTTTCATGCAGCTGTGGAAAAGGATTTAGCCAGGAGCTGGCCAGTGGGCTCGTGCCCTTTGCAGTCCTTACTGTGCAACTCACATCCTCAATAAGGCAGGTATGCAAGAGAGAGGCCTTTTTTCTTAGATTGAATAATATCTGACCTTCTAGTGAGGTGTTGTCAGTGGGAATTGTGTGTTCCTACAGTGGATGACCTTGATGGCATCCTTAATGACCTGGAAATCCAGATAAAATATCATCATTGCTATTAGCATAATATCCCAGTTGTCAGATACTGAAACTGCAGAACTCAATGGTCTGATCTCTCCTGTTCACAAGGCAAGGGGAGGCACATGTATGGCCAGAATTTCCTGTACCAGTTTTTAGACTCTATTTCCTGAATTTCTTAGCTCCTCTTTCACTCTTTTGTATTCTATCCTTTATCCCTATTAACCTTTGCTGTGGGAAAGCACAGTTGAATTACTTTAACACTTATACCTGTGTTTGTGGTCCTTATTTCAACTGTGTGAGGAGTTTCAAGCCAGTAGGGTTGGATGATTTTGTCTTTTCATAGGAGTTTCACCCAGGAGTTTGGTCACTTTGTTTCTGAGGAATGCAGCTGTTGAGGAAGTTTGTAATCACAGATTAAAGGAAAATGGCTCTTTAATGCTGCTTCCACAGAGGCAACTTCCAGTTCCCTGAGAAGCCTCTACTTTTTGATGAAGACTTTGCACCTCTAAACAGATGTATTTTACTTACAAGTCTTAAGTCTTCAAAGTATAAACTTATTTTATATCGGCTGTGCTCTCTCTTTGAGGCTTGATGTGCAAAGGTCATGGATATAAAATACAGGATTTATAAACCATGGGAAAGGCAACCATGATGTGTCACCACTCTGCTGGGATAAGAAGCACTGTGTGAATCTCCAGCTGGATAGAAGGGGGAGACATTGCAATCGATCAGCTGTAATCCCCATGAAAAATACACCAAAAAGTAACTGATGGTTTATTTTCTTTCTGAAGTGACTGATGCCAGTATCAGTCACCAGGCTCATCTGAGAGGGAGGGCATGATGTGTCTTTTCATGCTTTGGTTTTAGATTTCCCTTTGCCACTAAAAGAAAGGCCGTGAGGGAAATTCCTGCCAAACCCAGACCAGGACTGTGGCTGGTGTGTGATGTGCTCTACTGTAGCACATACCTGCAGGACCTTAATGCTTGTGTGTTTATGGCACTAATGTCATTTTGCAACTGGACACATGTTTTACACCAAATTTGCTACATGACTCTAATGTACCAGAAGAAACTGGGTATTCTACAGTAGCTTAATTAATGTTAAGGCATTTGAAGTTGGTTAAATATTAAACTGTTTCATAATGAGAATGAATTCCTCTGAGATACTATTTTTTATTACTTTTTCTACTGCATGGCCAGCTTTGGACTGGAGGTTAAGAACAAAAGCTGGATGCTTCTACTGGAATTCTCCATCTAGAAATAATTACTGAGGGCAATGTTGTAACTTATCTTTCCATTCCAGATGTGACAACCCTTTCAGGTGATTAGGGGGAAGCAAAACTCTCCATTAAATCTTTTCAGGTTGTTCTGCAGACTCAGGAAGACATTTATACTCTGTTCATGTATTTAAGTTGATCTTTGTCATTCTGTGGCCTGAAACATCTGTTTTAAACAACAAAAGCAGGGATTATTAATCACTATCCTATAGGAAGGAATTAATTCAGTAACAAACTGCATAGCTATAGAATCGTGCAATAACTGGAGCCTTGCTGATAGCATGGATAAATTGAGGTTTTCATTGTATTGAGATGTCAGTCTTGAATCTGTCATCACTGCTAAATAATTTTTAAAAGCTTAAAAAACCCAAGAGGTATCCTTTCCCTGGATGAAATTCCAAATTCATTTGTTCCTATCTCCTGGGTGCTATTTTCAGAAATAGCAGAAAAACCAGACAAATCATTCTAGTAACTATATTCATATTTATAGTTTAATCCTATGAAAGGGGGATAAGTAAGGCAATTGTAGTAATCTGTAGGAACTGGAATATGTTTAGTAGCAAGTTCACATTTTCTTTTTGGTGAAAATATTAAAATTGGAAAGTTGTGTGGTCCTTAAAGATTTCTCTCTGAGAGGCAGGGGAACAGCAAATGGGCACAGAAGGGGTGTTTGGAAGCAGTCTCTGGATGCTGACAGTAATAACAAGGAAATGAGAGGGTGCAGAACATACCAAATAAAGCCAAATCTTTTATTTCATGGTATTTACACTAGTTTTGTACTTGTAACATAGAACAATGAATACAGAAGTGACCTAAACAGATAGATAAATCTAACTGCTGCAAGCCTGTGGGGATCTTGAGTGTGAAAATAAGTGAAACTACTCCAAATTTACTACTTGAAATCTGGTCCTTGAACTAAGCCCTCAAAGAAAAGAACAAAGACAAGACTCCTCCAGCTTCATATGTAAAAATCTCTATAGAATGAGGACAACTCAGCTTTGTGTTCTGCAAATTCCCTTGAGTTTTGGATCTTTAGCTCTGGATTTTTTTCTTTAGCAAATACAAGATGTGAAGTCAAGAGTGTGGCCCTGCCACTCTGTGCACTGGGCTGAGCAGCAGATGTCCTAATCGCTGTGGCTGCATGAAGGGAAACCCTGAAAATCAAACAAATATAAGCAATCTATTTTACCACTTTCTCTCTCCCCTTTAATAGCCATCCTGATTTTCCCACATTTTTACAACTGGGCTTTACTGGCTCCTTTCAGTCTACCTAAATCCATCAATTGTTAAATGATTTCTTCCTGTCTATATCAGAAAAAGCAGATGCAGATGTTACCACTGTGAGACCCTCCTCTCCATAGCTGGGCTCGTGTCTTGGGTAAAAACAGCTGCTTGTTGTACTTTGAGTGTAAGCACCAGCACGTCAATCTGTACAGGGACACCATGGAAACAGGGTGGCTGTCAACTCTGTTTTTCTGGACTGTATGGCAAGGACAGCATTCTCTGAATCTGTTGGCTGCAAGTAATCTCCAGTAATATTTTGTAAAAAATAATCTAATGCATGTAATAACATAATAGAAGGGGAGGATGTATTTATGTAAATTAACTAAAACAACCTCAAAAATTAATGCATTAAAGTGGTTAGGAAAGCCAGCAGTGCATAACAGGTGTGGAGACCTTCTTCTGTTTGTCAGCAGAGACTGGGAAATGGCTGGAGCTCTGTGCATGCCAAGTAGATACAAAATAATTGTCAGCACTAGAAAATCACTTGATAGCAGTAACTCGAGTAATATGTTGTATTTAACTCAAATGTATGAATAGCATTAATACTTGTGTGTGCTGCCCTGTGAGTACATAGCAAAATTAATTTATTTCATTAATTAATATTGGCATTACAAATGACTTATTAGCATTTTCATGGGCAACCTTTCTTGAAACAAACTTTCTTTGTTCTCTTTGAAATTGAAAAGAATTAGGTATCTATGTTTCTTTAAAATCTGGCTTTTGGTATCCAAAATTGACAAAAAATGCTAGTTTAAGAAAACAAAATTGGCAGATCCCTTTTTAAAGTTTCAATTTATAGGAGCAGTCTGAGAGAGGTGGAAATCCTGCTCTGTTTGTATTACCTGTGTCATGCTGTGTGCAGTATTGGAGCAGCAAATAGTTTTTTCTGATATTAGCATACACATGAAGGAGACCAGATGTCATGTAGTTTCCATAATTTGGCTTAATTTTTGAGAGGACTGACTGCAGTTGACAATATGAACAGCTAGTCAGATTTTTTTTTTTTTTTATTGTAGCTGTAGGGTCTGTAAACCTGCAGATCTCAGGGTGAGTACAGATCCTGGCTGCGGAGCAGGAGAGCCTGAGAACTCCCATACAGAAAGAGCAGAGCCTCTTTATCCCTGGGATGTTCTGTCAATTGGACATCACATGGTCTATGTCTTCTAAAGGACCTATCAGTATTTTAAAAGTTCAGCTCCTGGGTTAATGCTTGATTTCTAATGTTTGTTCCCAGTTAATGGCTTTTGTGTCATTCTACTCAATGAGATTTTCCTCAATTCAACTATTACAGCTTTTCTATGTACACATATGTGCATAAATTAGTATTTTCTTTTCTTTCTATATATACTCTTTCTGCTGGAATATTCTCACTGTAAATAGGAACAGTTTACCTTGGCCCTGGAATTAACAATAACTTGTATATCCGTGGTTTACTAATGAAACAGAGTTTGAACTGATGTTACAGAAAAAAACAAAACAAAACCCAAAAAAACCCCCAACAAGCTGAATAACTCTTTTATGTCCAGATCAACATTGTACTGGGATGGCAGACTATTTCCTATCTCCTTATTTCTCATATTCAGAAAGGATATATTTCTCTGTTAAGTTCACAAAAATCTTGAAAGCTAATTTTTGGAAGGAAGTTCCAGAATCTGTTAAATAGCAATTTTTCAAAGTACTCACTAGAAAAAAATTATGTAACAGCCCTGTGACAGATTTATTTAGGGATAAACACACATACTGGTTTGGTAAACAGCTTTTAGTCGCTTACATTCAAGTTGTTTGCTTTCCTCCTAAAAGACAAAATTGGACCTTTTTTATGATAGTCCTAAAGTAATTTCTAATTCAAACCACATCAGATGGAGGAAAGAAGATGAAAACCAAACCCCATTATTTTATCACAGTCTTTTTTTGATCCTGGCACATATTAGGCATATAATAAACCAAACTCTGTGTATTTCAGTAATTTAATCTATGTACAATTCTACAATAATTGGGAAGAAAAAGCCCTAACAAACCCCATAACCACATTTTAGCTTACAGGGCAAAACCGCTGTCTTTCTGGGACCAGTGTCTTGCTCAATTCTAAGCCATCTGACATATTAGACAAATAGTGTTTTAAGAAGGCAGGAAAGCTTAAGATGTCTTCATGTGGTGTTTTCTTCCTCATTTGTTTTTGTTTTTGAAATTGCTATTACCATTACTAAATCCTCCATTGAACAGAGCAGTTCCCCATTGATTTCAGCCCCATTGATGCATACCTTTATGAAAATACAATCTGCATTGTTTGGCCTTCCTGATCTTCAAAAACCCCATTGCTTAATTGCTGTCCCTTGGATCAAATTAGTATTTCTAACCTGAGAAATCAGTGTTTTCTAACCAGCTCTTTGGATGACCAAGACATTTAACTGTTGTGGGGCAGGTGGCCAGTTCTGAGTGACTGCTGTCACTTGAGGTGCCCACACGTCTGAACTGTTTGCCAGGATGGGTGGGAAGCACCCAGAGTCCATGCAGGATCTCCCTCCTTCTGCTGGTTTGCACCTTCAGCTGAGTCTACAAAATATTTGCAGGAGCCAGAATCAGGCATTTTAAAGAATATTCTTGCTCATGATTTACTAATTAAATGTGACCTTATTTAAGCAATAATAGTAATGATGTTCCAGGTAAGTAGCAGTTATTAACTTCCATTAAGCTGGAAACAGTTTCTTCAGTGATGCCCCTAAAAATGACTGTTCTAATTTGGCATGTATTGTTTGAGTAGTAATTACTGTGGTAACACTTTAAATGCATAGGGTGCCTTTCATTTTAAATAGCAAAGCTGCAGTAAGTAGAGGTAGAAATTGAGAGAAATTAATGGATTTTGACTAGACTATTCAGAACAGGCTAGAAAAGAAAAAAATTTTAATAGTGTTTAAAAAAAGAAACGTAGTTTGGGTTGCTCTTTCATGCAGACAGAACTCAAAACAATTGATTATATTGTGTTCAAGATTTGCTAAATTTGCTTTTTGTCTGATATCAGTCGAGAAAATGCTGAGTCCTGAAAGTATGAAGAAAATTGAATAATGTGAAAATGGGTTTTAAATTCTTTTAGTGCTTTCCTTTGCATGACAAAATGTATGAACTAACAGGCATACTTACTCATCAGTGGGCATATATGAAAGTAAATATTTTTAGTATTTTATACACACCCCCCTGCCATCCACCCTGCAAATCCTCCCCAAATGCAGATAAAACCTTCTGGCAGCTGATGAGAACTAAAACTTAAAGCACAGTAATTAACATGCATAAGAGCTTATACTATGTTTTATATTTAAAGTTTAAAGGAGCCTCAATGAAAATCTGCATCTGATGACCTGCACTTGAATCAGCTGCAGGTGCATGTAGAAATCAAGGGAAAACAGGCTTTGGATGGTGACTTGTCCCTGAGTATTTTTCCACACAACTTCATCCCTCATGTAAGGCCTCCTCATGGGGATGGGTAGTGGTTAAAAATGTTCAGCAGAAATCTGCAAAAAGGAAGTGATAACAGAGGAAGACTGGTAACAACTACTTTCAGTTAAGGTGATTCCAGTTGAGTCCAGTTTAGACCATCCCAGAAAAGTCCTTTGCTATGGAAGGTGTCCTAATTACCTTTCCTGGATATTTATTTTGATATGCAAAGGCATTTTGCATGAAAGGTGTAACAAAAACAGTGTATAAATAGTGAAATTACTACCCAGTGCTGCTTGCATCACACATGAGCATAAGGATATCTTCTGGGTCTTGCCCCAGAAACTGTTGAGATAGTATGGTTTAGGAGAGGTGTGGGATTCTAAGCAAGTCATTGAATCATTCCCTGTGCAATAGCCTTTAAAAAAAAAATTGCATTTCTTACTGCAGTAACAGAATAGGATATTTGGCACGTGCCTAATGTTCCTGCTTAAATAATGCAGAATTAACATCACTGTGTAGGACCCTGTGTGTTTCTTAAATAGAATAGCCAAGCTATGGATTCAAACATGGAAAGTGTGAAGAGCTATCAAAAAACTCTTACAAGACCAAGTGAAATTAATCTTGAATGCATAAGCATGCATGCTGAACCACACCAAAGTCCATCTAGGTGCTCCTTGGTGATGAAGACATGTACAGGAATAAGATCCATAAACACTGGCACTTACCTGGGCATACTCCCAGCTTCTGTATCTTCTGCAGCCCTGGAGCTGCCTGTGGTGTCTTTCTATTGCACGGACAGACTTTTCTGAGTACTTGTCCACTGATGTTTCAAGTCACAGCCTCCTGTGGCAATGATTTCACAGGTTAATTGACATTAAAGAAGTAACTTTGTATTTGTTTTGAACCTTCTAGTTTTAGTCCATGTTTTTATTCTTTTGTATTGCAAGGATCAATCCTTTTCACCTTCTCCATGCCAGTAATGGTATTTCTAGGTATCTGTCACATCTCTCCTCAGACACTCTATCCAGCCTGAAAAACCTCAGTCTGCTAGCTCAGTTTGTGCTATCTTCGATCATTTACTGCTATCTTTTTCTGATTCTTTATTATTGTTTTCAAGACCAGAAACTAGAATTTCTCCACAGCAGGCAAGGACAAAATGCATAATAGTTTGCATGTGTAAAAGAAAAAGTAAATTGTTCTCTGTTTTTTTTTCTCTACTTTACATGATAATTTCTAATCTTCTACTTACTTTTTGACTGCAAAAGTGTTGAGCTGATGTTTTTAAAATGCTAACTCCTACAATTCCAAGATCATCTTCAAAAGTAGCTGTAACTAACTTGGAGCATGTCCCTAAATGTGTAAAGTCAGAATTGCTTTTTCTGTATGCATTTAAGCTCACTATTTTATTACCCACCATCACATAGTGCAAGGAGGCTTTTCTGCAACTCTTTTAAACCTTTGGTAATTCTTTGAAAGAGCAGAGACCAAGAAAGTATGTTCTGTTTACAATCAGCAGGCCATGATTAAGCTTGATCATATCACACAAGGGAAAGTTCAAGGAGTTCTCAATCACAGCTGGAGCCTGTGAAATGAGTCCATGTCTTCTCAGGTTGATAAAAATCAATAATTTTTGTCCACTATCACTGGACATAAGTTGGGTCTTTAGATAAGCTCCACTGCTAAACTCTTTGAAGAAAACCAGAGTAATACTCTTTTCTCTAGAAACCATTGCTTATTCTTTTGCAGTTATCTCATTTTTCAGTCTCCCATTCCTGACAAACACAATTGAGAAATTGGTCATGTTCAAACACCTGCAGCGCATCCTGCTTAGAAGTAACCAGCCCTGAGGCCACACTGAGTGCAAGGCCAGCAGCAAAAGCTGGTGACAGCAGCGTCCCCATGGCCCTCTGACTCCAGGCCACGAGTGCTTTCTGCGTGCTTCTGCTACGGGAGCCCAGAGCCCGCCTAACCCACCCCGATGGCACACACAGCTGGAGCTCAGCACAGCCCAGAGCCCGCCTAACCCACCTCGATGGCACACACAGCTGGAGCTCAGCACAGCCCAGAGCCCGCCTAACCCACCTCGATGGCACACACAGCTGGAGCTCAGCACAGCCTGGCTCCCTTCACTCCTCTGCAGCAAAGCAAGGGAAAAGGGAGCTGATTGTTGCCTCAGAAGGATCTCCCCCGTGGGATCCTGCACGGATTAACACGTTTGCTCCTTTTCCTCTGTAGCTGTAAATGGCACTGTGGGCAGTAGCAGGCGCATTACCTTCCACTTTATTCATCATTCAGGGTTAAACACTGACACCTCAAACATGAAATAAAGCTGACTAAGCAAGACCGAGACTGCTGCTGTCACCAAGTAACCATGGGTTAAAACCTTCTATTTGGTTTTGATTTTCATACCTCTGTGGGCTTTGCCACAGTGGTAACAAACCCAAACTGAAGCCCTGTGGACCTATGAAACTCCCTTGTTCAGTCAGAAACTGCTGGAGACCATTGCTCTAAGCCATGCACAGACAAAACTTATTAGAAATTAGATAAAAGATTCTGTAACTTGCCCTTTGAAATTCATGCTCCAGGCAATTTTGTCTGTGGTGAAGGAGCCAAATTAAAGCACAAAAAGAAAAAACAAAATCTGTGAAGCATCACTACAGTTTTTGAACAAATTACAGCATGGAAATATAAAGATAATAGAGACAGAGCTGAAGGTTGATCAGTGTAGTCTGGGATTTATCTAAAAGTCTTACTGAGCTTCCTGTTAGTTTAGTGATACTTCAGTTGGGATATCCATATTCCCCAAGGGAAAGCGTAGAAATAATGTTTTATCTTTTCTGGCTTCTTTAAACAGAGACACATGAAGCTAAGGGAGGTAGCAATGTACAAAAATATAATCTGTATGAATTAATTTTGATGACTAGAACATAACTTAAATATTTAATATAATTAATCTGCTCTAAATGCAATTATGAGTAACAGTGTTTTACACATGGAGAATACATGAGAGAAAAATTCCTAATAAGTATAGAAAAGATGCCATGAACTTTTCTAGTTCTCATTATTGTGATACGGTGGGATACAGCTGTCAACATAACTATTTAATATAATACACCTGAAGATTCTAATTAGTCATTCCATATGTGTTCTTGGTTAGCCTCAAAGAGATGACAGTAGAAGTCAGTGATACAAAATGTGTAATCATGATATTACTACCATTCCTTTAACATAGAAATGAAACATCTTGTTTACTTAAGTAATGATTTTACTAGTTTAGAGACAGCCACACTATTTTTGGAGGAGGAGTTATGCAAATTTCATCCTTACTGTTGATTGTAGAAAAAATAAATACTACAAATGAGCTAAAAATAAAATATGCAATCAATTCCACCCTCGGACGAAGCTCGGAGCATCCCTGTGTTGGTGTGATGGAAAAGAACTGGGCTCTTCACTATAGTACCCAGTGTCAGGAAGAAAGGCAAGGGCCACAAACTGAAATACAGGAAATTCCATTTATATGTAAAAGAAATTTTACATCAAAAAAACACCAGTGATCCCTGCTCACCTTATTTGGGTGCAACAGGACTGGGCTGCAATTGGGAAGGTCACTGTCCCTTGGCACCTGGCAGAGCAGCTCATTCTTCTTGCTCCTGGACAGCTTGATTCCAACTCAGTAGGAAATGAAAGAAAATCATAAAATCATGTTCAGAAAGTTTTGATTTCCTGAAGTGTCCTTTTTTTTTTTTTTTTTTTCTGTTATAGTCTGCCTAGAAATAGAGTTGTTTTGTTTTAACTGAAGGGTTGGGTGTGGAAAAGGAGACCAAACATTTTAGGAGCAACTTGTAGGTCAGTTGTATCTGTAAGGTGAATGGATGAAGCAGGTGAACAGGGGTCATTCTGCTTTTCTTAGAGGCTTACAGTGACTTAACTTCACCCTTGGGGAATGTTCCTTTTGGTTGGCATCCTTGTGAGAGACTCTTTTTTAGTGGACCCTAAAATTCTCAGTAACAAGTCAAACACCCTTTTAATGGAACAGTCAGATACAGGGGAAAGTGAGCAAAGGGCATAGAGATGTGTCTGAGGAAAGAAAGGTTGGGAAAGCAGCTGATGGCAGAGGCAAAAAAAAAACCCAATCAAACAACATCTTATGACAGTCACCTGAAAAGATAAATGAGCAGTGTTCTTTTCCCTTACTGTATTAAAGGTGCATGTTGTGTCTTCTATTTTCACTCATTTTTGCAGTTGGCTGAGAATCTATATGTGAACAGGTAAAGGCTGTCTTCAAGAGAAACCAGCCTTCATTGTAATTTAGAGCAGCACTACCTCTTCAGTTACTTTTGGATCCTTGCAGTTGCTTTCCTGGCATGCCATTTCACCAACAGAGCATTACCAAAACACAAGTTTTGATTATCTCCCAGCCCTTTCTGATTTGTGCTGCCAGGTTCAGTCAAGACACTGTGAGAACTAATTGTCTCAAGCATTTTATGCCTCATGAGATTACCCTGTGCTAAATTAATCTTTCAACCACTTACTAGGGCAGATAAAAGTTAGGAACTTTGATCCTTATCTGTTCTATTTATACTCCTTTCCCTTCTCTGTATCAAATAATCATGTTGTCTCCAAGAGAATGGATATGGATATATATGAATATATATATATTTATATATTCTGAGGTGTATGATCCGAATAAGGGGATGGTCAAAAGGTACTGCAGAAATTTGGTTATATGAAATGTAGGATTTGGGTGCTAGGAAAGCAACCCCAATTTTGTTCTAGTCTATTGAAGCTGAATTTCTTGTATAGAGAGACGGGGATGTAGTGTGATAGCTATAGATATTTATACATGGAATTAAGTGCCTTGGTTTGAACCCCTCTGCAATTAGTTACAAAGTCTGCATTCTCAGTCACTCATGGCTAAGGCAGGGGGAATGTTTAGATAGAAAAGGTAAGAGCATATTGTTCTCTTTGGTGTGCTGGTGTGCACAATTATGTACCTCACAGAGAAGCACAGTACTTTGGAACTCAAAGAGCAAGAAAACAATTCCAAGATGTGGTCTGGCATGACACAAATTAACTTTAAAAAACAGTTTTCAAAATCTGCTGGAAGTGTGTTATTGCATGTAATTTCTGTTGGGTAAAGGACATGAATCTATATATAAAGATTGAAAACACTTCTGGGACATTTACTGAACCCCCTTGATAACCAGATAAGAACAACCAGATTTTATCTGCAAAGTCAGCTATTATTGAAGAGAATGTTCCCAAGCGGAATGGAGCACATTTAAATATACTGTCTGCCCACAGACTGTGGCTAGGGCATGGTATGAACTGAATGAAACTGTTAAGGGAAGTTGATTGGACATTAGAAAGAGGTTCTTCACCATGGGGGTGGCAGTCAGTGGAACAGGATCCCCAGAGAAGCAGTCAGGACACCAAGTCTTTCAAAGTTCAAGGAGTGTTTGGACAATATGCTTTGTCATATGGTTACTTTTTGGTAGTCCTGTGAGGAACAGGAATTTGGCCTTGATCATCCCTATGAGAATCTTCCAATTCAAGAAATTCTATGATTATAGGAACGTCTCCTGCTTTTACCCTAAAATCCATGCTCCCTGGCACAACACAATACCAACCACATGGTGGTTACTCTCCATCAAGAGATCCTTCCATTTATGTGTGCATATCAGTGTAACACCTGCCAAGAGAAAACTTGTATTTGCTCTGCCCCATTCTATTATTTAATATCAATAACCTTACCTACTCTGTGCAAATTGTTTAATTAAAAAAGTAGCACATATATTCTGTGCACAAACATGAATTCCCATGCTTGTGAAGGAACAGGGAGAGGAGGTTTAGGAGCTATTCTCCTGCCACAGGACCTTTTAGCCATGGATGTATGGGGATGATGCTCTCTTCTCACAAAACATACCTTGTCATTGATGACAGCCACAATAGCTGATCTTAATACAGCCTTGGGGCTGCAATTCTGTCCCACAGCTCCATGGTGTGGGCTGGGGGAGCAATTTCCTGTCCTACCTGTTGGAGGATAGAAATACACTTGGTTTGTACTAATCTTTATCTCAAAGTATGTATAACATATTTATTTTCAATACAAATATCTGGGTTTGTCAGGATGAGCTAGGGTGTGGAGGAAAGAATGAGGTGATAATATAGGTTATTATCATAGCGTGGATTGTCTTTTCACTTGTTACCAGCCAGACTCTGCTCTTGCATTAGAAATTGTCATCTTGTGTTTGGCAAACACCCTTAATTCTGTGCTTTATGGTGTTTTCTATAGGATAATATACAAGGGTAGTTTGTGCTGCTGCCTGCTGTCCTCTTTGGGTGTGTTTCGACTGTTAGGTAAGTGCTCCTCTCAAATAATTGTACGGAGCAGCATGACCTGCGGAGCAGCAAACTTTGTAGTGCAGATGCATTAGCAAAGCCTCTGACTTATTTATCCCGTGTTTGGACCTACACAAATCCAAACGAGAGTGTTAATTTTGTATTTAATTTTAACCTGAAGAGTAGGTGAGAGCACCGCTGAGGCGCTTTCTCCTCTGACCAGCTGCAGACAGTCTGCTCGGGTGCCAGTGCCAGCGCAGGGCGATTAGAGCCCCGCTGCCCTCCACGGCTGTCCAGGGTCACCCATCGTAACTGGCACCAGGGAAAACCAGAAGCACCAGAAGCACCCCCAAAGCCCAACCCCGTCCCCTGGAGTCACAGCCCACAACCCGCCCGGGCGGGCCGGCTCTGTCCCGCAGAGGGCAGCATCGAGCAGCAGATGCGGCCGCAGCCTTCCCGCACTTGTTCCTGGGGCCCAAGGCAGAGTTGCGGGCGCGGCACGTCCAGCCCCGGCACGGCCGCTCCCGCTGCACAGTTTAATTCAGCACAGAGCGACTCGGGGAGATAAGGGACCGGCTGCGCAGCCCGTGGGGAGCGCTACCGGGGCCCGCCTCGCCTGCCATGGAGGCAGCGCCGTGCCGAGCCCCCCTCCCGCCAGGCCCCTGCTGGGCACCGGCCGCGCT